>BSBN01000261.1:30925000-31229992 GCA_027924645.1 Cunninghamia lanceolata | reverse complement strand
AAAAGGTGGGGTTAAAAGGTTCATTTTTACTTTGGGAAGTTGAGAGGAAGAGCTTGGAAGAGAAGAGGAAATGGAGAGAAGGGAGAAGATTGTGAGGATTCGGGTGAAGCACAAGGCAAGCATGTGCAGGAGTATTGCGACCGATGATGCGAGGACCAATGATAAGTCCACTTGCCCCTCCTAAGTTAAAATTTAACAAATTTGTTTTTATTTTTATATTGCAGGAGGTGGGTTTGGGAAAAAGTCCAAGTAGAGGGGGTGGGAAAATAAAAATAAATTAGGTTTGGTTTATATTAAATATAAAATAAAAAACAAATAATTTTTTGGGGGGGATCGTCATAGGCCACAGTGTCTCTGTCTTGGGAAAGAGAAAGCAGAGGTAGTGTGCAAGGCATCATCCCTACCCGAGGGTAGGCAGGGGGTAGAGGCAACACCAATGGCATTGTCCTCACCCAAGGGGTGGGGAGGGTAGGGGTTGTGCTAAGGGTGACACTCTTGCCTGGCAGGGATGGTGCCTAAGGCACCGCCTCTACCCAAGGTAGTAGAGGGGGCAAGTACGGTGCCTATGGAATCATCCCCACCTGACAGTGTATTGCCTCTACTTGGGGAAGGAGGAGGGGGTCGGCATAACGCCTATGGTGTCATCCTCATCCACAAATGGCAGAGGGGTGCACGGGTGACATTCTACTCAGGGATGGCAGATGGTGGCAAGGGCGACATCTAAGACACTGCCTTCATTAGGGAAAGGGTGGGATGAGGGGGGCGATGCCTTGTGGCATCACCTCCACCCAAGGAAGGGTTGTGATGGTAGCAATGGCGCTACCTCCACCCAAGGGAGGGGAAGAATGGTTTAGGATGATGGGGGTGGCATCGAAAACATCACCACCAAATGGGAATGCTACTAAGGCTAGCATCCCTTAGGGCAAGAGGATAAAAATTAGAAAATAGAAATTGACAAGAGATGTGGTATGGGTACAAGAGGAGCTACTAGTGTTAGTGACATGAGAGACGTTCAATGGTGCTGTGACTATTGGAGGGGTTGGGAGAGGAAGATAGGGAGTTCCTAGTAGTAGTGGAATTATATGATGTGGCAATGATGCCCAAGATGTGGGCCAATAGAGCGATGCTGACAACATTAGCAAAGAGATGGCGCTCAGAGACAAGCACCTTTCACTTCTCAACGGGGGGGATGACATTGACATTAGAGGATGTATGACACATCTTATAGATATTGATAGTGGGGGAGATGGTGTACTGACAAGATGGGGATGTGCATGGGGCATTGGAGTGAATATCAGGGCATAGAGATATCCCATTGCAGGGGATAGGTTTGGACCTAGATATGCACTTGATGAGAGGGTTGATGGATGAGATACCATTGGTGCTATTGGGTCTTGTCAGTGGCTTCCTGCTACCAGACAAAATGGGAAGGTTCTTTCAGATAGGGTTGGCATCGTGTGTAGAAGACATGCTAGAGTATTGGAAGGTCTTTGCATGAGGTCCCTGTGTGCTAGTGTAGTTGTATAGGGATTTTCACTTAGTGGCCTACAGATCGGCATGGAGTATTGCACTTACCACCTTACTGTTGGTTTGGGCATGCAAGCTGTTGATGTATAGAATTGCGCAATTTTCAACACCAACATGGGAAGTTTCAAGAATGTAGGACAGACTCTTGAAACAACCTCCAGATTTTAGGGAAGATGGCTCTTCCTCTTTTCAATGGGTTTTGGGAAAGGGAAGAAGAAACAAGATTACAGATACAATAAAATAAAACTCCTATGGCGATGCACCAAACTTATATGTGTTCCAACAATTAGCACAGTGATTAAACCCTTATGATTTTAGCTATATCAAAGAACAATGAAGCATGATTAACATAGACAGATTATAGATAGATTTAAAACTAGAGGCTAAACTCAGAGCAAATATACAAAGACAGAAAATATCATCGAACAATACAGAACAAATCTTATTTCATTAATGGGTTTAGCAACATACATGAGGCACAAAAACATGCACAAATCTATATGCTTTCTTCTTGAAATAGATGTGAAGGCAAAAAATGATATAATCCAGTCGCAGTAATATCTCTCTATATTTTTCTATATATCTCTAGTTACAAAATTCTTCTCCCATTTATAGAAGCAAGATGGGACTCAAAACATCTCCAGCCATTAAGAATCTGTAATTGTCTGCAACTAAACTAGGACTGATCATGCACATGATCTGTTTGAATCTACAACCATATCATCCTCGCACTCCCATTGGCTGACTGGTACTAAAAATATGGCCCAAGAACTAACAGTTCTGTTGAGACAAGTGACTTCCTCCGCAAGCTTCAAATGGCTCCAAAGAAAACACTACGTGGCTCTCCTCCACACCTTAAGCTTAGTTTCCCTATGACATAAGGAGAACACATGATGCATTGACACTTGGCAAAATCTGCCTCCTTCTACTGCTGATATGTGGCAACACCCGAGAGCCTCAAAACTAGGACACATGGTAGCTTGGCGTGCCTTCTAAAAGTTCTTTTGTTTCTCATCCTTTAATCATCCATAGTAGTGACACTTGGCATGTTCTGCTTCACTTAGAAACTGTAGCTATAATATCTCGGGGCCACCATATTGTACTCTAACACTTCCCAAAACTTATTAAAGAATAGAGAGACACACAGCCAGCTTCGCATGTTGCAACAAAAGATACGTGGCACTGTGGTGCTTCTTCTTGGTGCCTCTCTTAAAAGTTTCTCTGTGAAGCCTCGTGGTAGTGACACTTGGCATGTTCCGGCAACAAATAGAAACTTAACAAAGAAAATAAAGCCAAAGATACGTGGCACATTTCTGTGGATCCCGAGTATTGTGAACTGGAAAGAAGACACCTGACAACTTTCTACCACTCTTAGATGCTATTCTTATGGACTTTAGCCACCTTGCTACATGTCAGCTCCACGCCTCTTTTAGAAGCATCTTTTCTTTTACATTTCTCTAAACACCACCATACTGACACTTGGCACACTCCACGCACGAGAAACATTTTCAACATAAATTGAAGATAAAACTACACAGCTGCAACCAATTAATATCACAAAATGTAGAGTTTAACTCTACAGTTCTTGGCGACCATATGGGACTCTGTGCCTGCATAGAAAGAACCCAGAAATACAAAAGATAAAAAAAACAAAACTGCACTAGCATCACTCAGAGAATCATAACTTCTATAAAGCAACTTGATATCTAGACCACTCTAAGTCTGACAAGCCTTATCTCTTTTGCAAATCCTAAAAAGCAAAATCCAAATAATAATGTCCCTATGAGAAAAGGACTGAAGGATCTACACCACTGCATGTAACTGGAACTCAAGACGGGCCATAGGAATTAGAACTATTTCCACCTCCTCCACACTTGAAGAGTCACTCAGACTTTGAAAAATAGTCTGATCATTTTGTTTTGTCAATAGGAGAGCCTTAATCTCATCAGTCATTAAGACTGTGTTGTCATCTGGGAAAGGAGATGGGAGTCCTAATTGTACTAACTCCTCAATGTGACCCTTCATGCCTTTGACACCTTCTTTCACAACATTTAGAAGTGTCTTGCAACTCATAGTAGCTTCATTATAGCTTAGGACTTCATTCACCCCTTTTGCAGCAATCATTCTGTCATCCACCCCTGCAAGTAACAAAGCTTCATCTATTGCATCATAGAGCATTTGCAATAAAAGTTGAGAATTAGAGACTCTCAAAGAAACAATAGATAAGGTTGCTTCAACCAAAGACTCTACCCTTTCACATAGTTGCTGATCTTTTAATAAGAAATTGAGGGCAGTCTTAAGCTGCGAAATCTCCTCAGAGATTCTTTGCCATGAAGATACATAAAGCTCCTTATCCATCTACAACACTCCTGCATTTTGTGGCCTCTGACTCAGCTCAATAGTCAACTGCTTAGTCTTTTCTTGTTTAACCATGAACTAGGCCTGATATGCACATTTTGATTTTGTTCCCTCAGTAGGGTCTGCTGCAATTGTGACACTTCTTGCGCCTTATCATGATATTTCTTTTCAACAATGGCAAGTTCCTGTTTCAATGCAACCACAGTGGCCCTTGCCTATGTGATCTCAATTTGCAATGTTGCAACCTGGGCTTGCGATGCCTGGTATATCTCCAAGGATACCGTAGACTGCATATCCTTATTAAAAGAGTGTCAATTTTCTTGTCTTTAGCCTTGATTTCTGCTATAAGGCTACTATTTGTGGCTTTTATTTTTGCTAAGTCTTCCTCCAGCTTCTGCAACTTTCTTGTCACCTTAAGACAATCAGATGTGATAGCTGTAGCAGTTTCAGTCATCAGCTCCACCTTATCTTGTGGCCTGAAGTGAGCTAAATCCATAGCCATTGCATTCATAGTATAGTCTCCTGGCTTCATTTGCTCTACAGGCTTGACCACATTGGGAGTCAAGTGGGTAATAGTCAGAGACTGTTGAATGGGATCAAACAGTGATCTCATGTGGGAGCAATAGGACTTTTGTTTTCTTTCTTCCTTTTCTTCTCAATCCTAGCTTCCCTTGCCTTCTTAGCAGTATCTACTTGGGCTTGAAAGGTGAGTGGAGAGGCAATGTGTCCTCTAGCAAAAGGATAACCTTGTGGCAAACCATACGGGATGGTAATAATTTGTTGACTAGGGTCAACCTGTGGCAAAGCCCGCCTAGGCATGGATGGGGAAAACAAAGGCAATGAAATCGCCTGTAATGATGCTAAGGCCAGTGAACTGGCAGTAGGGGCAAAAGATTGTAATGGCACAACAGAGGTGGTAGGAGATGTGGAAGAATAGGTCATTTAGGTTGCCACCCCTGAGGGAGAAATAAGAGGGATACTAACCTAAGCTACTGTTATGTTTGTGAGAACTTGTTGCTGCGGGGGCTTCAAGACATCGCCTTCAGTATCCTCCTTCTGTAATACTAACTTATGCCTTCTCTTTAGGGGCCTCTCTTCCGTATCCTCAGGGTCTTCTTCTTCTGATACTTCCTGTAATGCTATGAATGCTTGTTGGGAAATTGCCGCTCCAAGACCCCCTGATGCCAAAGCTATATGGGTCTCAAGAGATGAGAATAATGCAGCCTTTTGTTTCATAAGAGCACTGAGAGGTTGAGGCCATGGGGATCTAAGGGCTTTTGTAGTTGCTTTCTCAGGTTCCTCTGCCTCTTGAGCTGTCTCTGGTACTCCTGTTTCCTCCACTTCTCGAGAGCTACCCAGAATATTGCTTGTATATGGGCTTGATACAGGGGTCATATGATACTCATCTCAAATTTGTTCCAACTACTCATCTGTTTGAACTCCCCCAGAAGTATGGGTGAATTCAGAAATCTCATGCCTATACTTCCAATAGGCAGCTATCTTCTCACTGCTCCAATCTTTATTCTTTAGAGTCTGTCTTAGACTAGGAGTCATAAGTTTCTTAGGATCATATTCCTATTCCTTCTGTAAAAAGTATCCCATGGTTTGGGACCCTCCTCTGGCAGATCCTTCAACTCTACATAGAATATAGGATTATCCTGCTTTGGTGACCTTCTCTATTCCCAGAAAGGTCGTTTCTCGTGAATGAAAACAACATAAACCTTGTTACTTACAATCCAAGATGCCAAGAAATCATCGGGATCATACTTCCACTTATCTTGTACTATTACAAAACCATAAGCGACTAGTTTCCTTAACAAAAGATTCTCAGGTTCTCTATTTTCTATGATAATCTTTCCCTTACTCCAAGGGACATCATACATCTTCTTCTTTCTTCTCTTATTACCAAAATTATTATCAATAATAGACAATTGGTGGCCCATTTCCAAGGCTGCGACCCTAGGAGTTAAGACCTTTGGGAGCAAAACAGGCTCACCAGCAAAACCATGAAGCCTGATAATTGTAGTATGGGCACCAAAGAAATAATCACAGGGGATTTTTGAATTGGTCAAGAAACCTCTTATACTATTGGTCATTCTGTTATCAACAACCTTAGACTCTAACTGCTCAAAGATAGGGGCTACAAAACACTCAACAAACTCATAGGGGTCCGCAGTCTCGGAAAGGACATGAGTCCATGTGGACACTGGGATTGTCCTTCTATTGTTTGCCTTAGGGTCATACATATTCAAATGCATATATTACTGGAAGAGATTATAATTTTGATACAAAATCAAGTGGAAAAGATAGGCTAAATACTTGAAAACCTGCTTCTGAGAGAAATTGGTCAACTACTTACTGATGGCTTGGGAGATGTGCTATGAGAAGTTGAACCTGTATTCGACAGATTTATCCACCATTTTGAGTCTAAAAATCGCTGCCAAGTGCCAATCGTATACCCTCGCATCATCATTCTGGCCAAAGATGAAAGACAACATAGAGAGGGTGTCCTACATGATGAGGGTTGTTGCAGTCCTCATCATTTAATTAAAAATGTCAATCCAAGGCAGTGTCCATGGCGATATGCAAGAGGGAGAAGAAATCATTTGCATGACATTCTTTTTCTACAAATAGAACAAACACACTTTGCTGGAAATAAACACACTTGCTGGAAAACAAATTGCTGGAATCAAACCTCATCTAAGAGCTTGTAAATGAAAATGTTGGAATGAAATCTATCCTAAGAAACTTGTAAGGGGTACAATTTATGAGAAACATACGTTTTGGTGGAGAGAGGATGGTGCTGTGCGAGGGGATGGCTGTGCACTGCCTGTGAGGGCACACGCATGTCTATTTTTCTTTTTGCATGTGAGCTCTTTGCCTCTGTTCGGTGGCCGTTTTCTATTGGGGGTCATTTTTGTGCATTCAGGGTGGGGTTTCTGCTTCTCTTTTTTTCTCTGTTTTAGCTATTGCTACTGAAATTAGACAGAGGGTTTGGCGTTGGGTGGATGTGGGTTTGGTGAAGGGTGCGGGAGGTTTGGAAGTGGGTGTCAGGGCAGCGTGTAGGGTTTGGTGTTGTGGTGGAATGGCAGGGGCTTCAAAAAGCATGGGTTTTGCTGGTGTGAAGCCATCTAAGGGTTTGCCTGAGGCTTCCTCTTTTGTGGGTGAGAGCTCTAAGCTCAAGAAAGTGAATGGTTGTTTGCCGCGGAGTCTCGATCTTCAATCTTGGTTATCTCTCCTGAATCGGTGCAAGAGGACATATCTTACTGGAGGCAACATGTTCTGATTTGTAAGTTCCTAGGTATTCGTATCCTCTCTCGGCCTTGGAGTCCTGGATTCGTCAGTCCTGGCCGGTTGAGGGTGATTTTGATATTTTGGTGGCTGTGAATGGCTATTTCATGGTTGATTTTTCTTGCATTTTAGATCGAAATCAGGTTTTTGAGGGAGGGCCATATTTTTACAATCATGTTGGCTTGTTCATGAAGCCCTGGCATGGAGGATTTAATGCGGCAGAGGATTTGCCTTCACGGGTTCCTGTGTGGGTCCATTTGCCATGGCTACCACTAGAGTTTTGGAGGGAGGATATTCTTCTCCAGATTACTGCTTTACTGGGGAAGCCAGATGCCATCACCCAGAATACCTTAGATAAAAAAGTTTTTTCCTTTGCTCGTATTTGTGTTGAAATTGACTTAAGTAATCCATTGCCAGATTCTTTGGAAATTTGTCTTGGCTCTACTTCGTGGGTTCAAAGGTTAGACTATGAGTCCCTTCCTTTTCGTTGTCACTTTGTCATGAGTATGGACACCTTTAGCACCAATGTCCTCGGGCACCCAAAGCTGTAGGGGTTTCTTCTCCTCCTTCACAGAGCCTTCAGTGGAGAAGGGGGATAAAGGCAAGTCGCCTGTGGCTGAGGGTAGGACTGATAAGGATGGCTTCATTCCTATTAAGCTGAGGGCTAAAGGAAGGGGACAGAAACGGGCCTATAAAGATAGACAAAGTGATCAGAGTTTCAATCATTTTGAGGTCTTGGACAATCAGCCTTGGAAGAGGGGATGCCTATTGAGTTTCCTTCTAGGGCCACTGGTATGGATACAGGGTTGGAACAGGTAATTGTTGTGAAGGATATTTCTCCGGCTTTGGAGCAAGGGAATTATGGGCTTCTTGATGCCTCTGCCGATCTGCAGGATGACATTGTATTAGCAAATTTAGCTAAGGAGGTGTCGCTTGCCAATAAGGCACGAGGATTATCTCATGTTCTGGGGTTGCTGCAATGCCCTCTTAAGAGGGGTCATCTTGATAATTCCTGTAAAGTTGGTCGTAAAAGGATGTGGACAAGATTAAGTCCACTAGGGATTTGTTGGTGGAATTTGGGTCGGTTAAGACCACTGATGCCCTCTTCTCTCCACCTTCCTCATGATTATTCTTGCATGGAATGGAAGGGGGTTGAATAGCACCCCTGTCAAAAGGCTATTCAAGATTTAATTGTGGTTCATTCTCTGGATATCTTTTGTGTTCAGGAGACTAAGCTTCGGGTGGACTTCATGCTTTAGTATGCTCCCCATATTTGGTCTTCTAGTCAATGTTAGTGTATTGGTTCTAGGGGAAACTCTTGAGGTCTAGCTCTTTTCTGGGATCCATGAAAGGTTGTTCCTCGTTGGTGGATTTTTAGCCATTCCTCTATTTCTGTGGTGGCTTCAGTTTGGAATATGGGGAGATTATTTTGGTCAATAATATTTATGCTCCAATTGACATCCATGGTAAAATCCAGCTTTGGACCCATATCAGGTTTGTTCAGTCTTGTGCTGCTTTTCTTCCTTGGATCTTAGCTGGTGATTTTAGAGGGGGGTTGCCTAGGCTTGGTCCTACTTCAGATCTTTTTCAAGCAAATGTGGATTCTCTTGCTCTTGTTGATGTTAAACCCTCTAATGGAATTTTCACTTGGAATAATAGAAGGAGTGGGCGAAGCGATTTTTGAGCGGCTGGATAGATTTGTTGTTTCTAGTTTTTGGATAGGTGGAAGCATGGTCACTTGTTCTGAGATTCTTGATTGGTGTGGCTCTGATCATTGGCCAATCAAGTTTTCTGCTTCTTCTTTTCCTACTCCAAAGAATCCTCCTTTCAAATTTAGCTTATGTGGCTTTGAGATCCGTCCTTGTATGACCTTGTTGCCCAGTGGTGGCGGGATGGGGCCCTGCGTATGGTACAACTATGTATTGTCTTGTTAAGAAGATGCAACATATCAAGTATCATCTTAAGTGATGGAATAGGTCATGTTTTGGCAATCCTCGGGCCAAGAAAAGAGAAGCGCAGGCTCATCTTGCTAGTATTACTCGTCAAATTCATGATTTGGGATTTTCAGAGGCTCTAGGACATGCTGAGTCCTAGGCTCTGAAATTGGTGGAAGAGTGGGAGCTCTAAGAGGAGATTTTCTAGAAACAAAAGGCAAGGATTGACTGGCTTCAAGAGGGCAACAGGAATACTGCTTTCTTCCATCATTCTATGCAAGCTCGTCGGAATAAGTGTTATATCTCTTCTCTTGTTAACTCTGAGGGTCTTTCGATTTCCTCGCAACAGGCTTTGTCTAGAGAGGCTCGTCAATTTTATTTTGCTCTGTTTACTGAAGACTCACCTCCTGCTGAGGCTGATGAGAATATGGTCCTTGCTTGCATTCCTTCTTTGATTTCTAATGATTTGAATGCTTCTCTTACTCATCCAATTTCCTTGGCTGAAGTGGAGGAGGTTGTGTTTGGGATGAATAAGGGGAAAGCTCCCGGCCCTGATGGTTTTCCAGTTGAATTTTTCTAGGAGTTTTGGGATATTGTGAAGCTGGATTTGTTGGAGGTTGTCCGGGAGTCTCTTCATAGTAAGCAGATGCTACGAGCCCTGAATGCTACTTTTCTGGTTCTCATTCCTAAAAAGGAAGGTGCTAATAGGCTTGAATTCTTTAGACCTATTGTGCTTTGTAATGTGGTGTATAAGATTATCACGAAATTGATTGTTGAGAGGCTTAAACCTTGCCTGCTCATTGTCATTTTTGAAGAGCAAGGAGGCTTTGTGACGGGTCGGCAAATTCTGGATGGGGTGGTGGTAGCCTCTGAGGTCATACATTCCATGGTGACCTCTTCAAAGCGGTCTATGTTCATCAAGTTGGATATGGCTAAAGCTTATGATAGAGTTAAATGGAGTTTTCTTCAAAATATTATGTTGGCCTTTGGTTTTTCTTCAGATTGGGTAAGTTAGATTTTGAGTTGTGTGACTTCCTCCTCTTTTTTGGTTATTGTGAATGGTGAACCTTCAGAGCCTTTTGGTGCTACTAGGGGCCTTCGTCAGGGAGACTCGCTTCTCCTTATCTATTTATTATTATGGCTGAGAGGCTGAGCCAGTTTCTTAAATTTTAGGTTTCTCAAGGCCTGATTCATGGTTGGTAGTGGGGCTTGGGTCTGCCAACGATTTCTCATCTCTAGTTTGTGGATGATACTTCTCTTATGGGGTTGGCTCATATCCAAGAAGATTAATCCTTTAGGCAAGCTTTGGATATCTACCTTGCTGCTTCGGGTCAAAAAGTCAATGAGCAAAAGTCTTCTATTTTCTTTTTTAATACGCCTTAGGCTATCCAAAGGTGGATTGCAGCTATTTTGCGGTTTCAAATTGGGTCTCTTCCCTTGTTCTATTTGGGTATTCCTCTTGCTATTGGACGTCAGCCTAGGTCCTCGTGGCAGATGTTGCTTGACAAGCTGAGGCATAAGGTTACTCATTGGACTCATCGATGGTTGTCTATAGCTGCTAGAGTGACTCTCCTTAAGTCAGTTATCCAGGCCCTTCCTATCTACAGATGCTTTGTTCAAGTGGCCCCTTTGTATTTCCTTAGGGAATTTGATGCCCTCTCACGTCAATTTCTTTGGAGTGGTAACTTGCTATCTTCTAAGTGGAGCCTTGTTAAGTGGGATTCTGTGTGTAGACCAAAGAAGGAGGGTGGTCTTGGTTTACGCTCTGCTATTTTGAATGGGAAAGTTCTTGCTGCTAAGCTTTACTGGTGTTGGTGTACTAATCAGCATCAGTTATGGGCCCGTATTCTCAACCATAAATATCTTGGTGTTGCTTCTTTTGAGGTTCCTCGCTATCCTCTGGAACGGAGTGGTTCCATGATTTAGAATACTTTGAAAGGTGGGGCTCAGTTGATTAAGCGTGTGCTTTTTTGGATTTGTCATTCAGGGTCACAAGCTCTTTTTTGGTTAGATTCTTGGGATGGTCACCCACCTATTCTCTCTGCTCTTCCTCACCTCCAGTCACTTTCTGATGTTTTTTCTACGGTTGGCTGGGATACTGTTGAGCATTATAAGTTTGTACATCATTGTGGACTGGCTATAAGCTTTCGTTGGAAGCTTCCTTTTGAGTTACCACCTGGAGGGTCTGAGGAAGATGGGCGTGAGCTTGCTCAGCTTCTGGCTTCCCGTGCTTGTAATTCTTTGAGGGGACCCGATGTCTTGGCTTGGGATGGTTCTGATTTGACCAGGAAGTACTCTGTGTCTGATGGTTATAAGCAGCTTGGTAGGCAGTTGTTTGGGGATAATGATGTCCCTTGGTGGAAGCATGTTTGGCACAAGTTGTCGTGGCCCAAGTGCACTTTCTTCATATGGTTAGTTGCTCAAAACTGGTGTCTCACTTGGGATAATTTGTGTAAGCGTGGGTTCCAAGGCCCTTCTATGTGTGTTTTGTGTCGTAACTATGAGGAGAGTGTCTCTCATCTCTTCTTCCAATGTTCCTATGCTAGGGAGATTTGGCATTTTTGGTGGAGGGTGTGGAATAAACCCTGTTGGTATGTTTCCTCACTGGCTAATTTTGTGAACTGGTGGGGCAGGGCTCCTGTGTCTACTTCCTTTCTTTAGGCAGCTTGGGCTATTGGCCCATCCTTTATTATCTAGAACCTTTGGTTGGAAAGAAATTGACAGATTTTTCAGGAGGAGATGGTGGTGGCCCCTTGCTTGTGGTGGAAAATTTTGCATTCTTTGGGAGCATTTGTTGCGGCTAAGTGTGATCTTACTGCATCAGTGGATCCTTGTGATGTTGGTTGTTGTAATCGTCTTCATCTTCCGCCTCAGCAACGTCAGCTCATGCGCAATAGATGTAGACATCCTACCCTGAAGGTGAATAGGGAGGGGAGATGGTCTCCTCCTCCTCAGGGTGTTTTAAAAATCAACACGGATGGTTGTTCTCGAGGAAATCCTGGTCATGCTGGAATTGGGGGTGTTGGTCGGGATAGCTCTGGAGATGTTCAGTTTATCTTTTCTGTTTATAAGGGTCTCCATACTAATAATCTTATGGAGGCTCAAGCTATTTTAACGGCTGTGGAGCGTGGAAGTCAATTGGGTTGGCAAAGGATCATATGTGAGTTTGATTCTCAGGTTGTGGTGAACTTGTTGAATAGGTGGCATTTAGATGATGTCAGCTGACATTTGGCTTTGATTGTTGCTCAAATTCTTAACCTTTGTGATTCTTTGGAGTTTGTTACTTTTACTCATATTCCTAGAGAATGGAATGGTGTTGCTGATTGTTTGGTTAAATGGGCTTCTGAACATATTCATGATTGGAATTTGATGGACGGAGGTTGTTTACCCCTGGATCTGTCTGAACAGTTGGATCACTTGGTGGAGCTTGATAGGGCTATGTAATTCCCTTGCTTTGTACTTCTTGTTTTAATAAATTTTTACCCCTCCTTTTTGTTAAAAGAAACTTGTAAAGGGAAATACTGGAAATGTAAAGAAAAGAAAATTGAAAGACTGCTAAGAAATGAAACTATTTGGAGCTATCCAGATCTGCTAAATGACTGAACTATATTATTTCATAAAACTCTTCCCATCTAATTCCTTGATTTATAATGAATTTATAGAATTCTGATTCTCAATTAATCTGCCAAGAATGTGGATCTGAGATCCTATTTTTGGGGAGAAAAACTAAATCTTCTTCATCTAATTTCGCTGCCTTTTTTCACGCCAGTTTTGTTTTAGTCATAAACTGCACATTTATTTTAACAAATCTCCTCAAAATTTTTTTGGGTTTTGTTTCCCTTGTTCCTAGCTTTCCAGATCATTTTGAAATTCTAGATTTTGTTGAGGAATAAGGGAGATATTTCTATTTAACTGAGACTACAGTTTTTAACTCCCTGTTTTCGTGCTTCTTTTTAGGAAGTTTTCTGGCACTTCAATTTGGCAGAATTTATGCTTCAATCCTCTAATTGTTTATTACAAGGAAAACATGCAATATCATTAAGACATGCAATGACAAAAATACATGCATTTATTTAGCTAATAGATGAGACATTATTTTGTCTCATCACTGCACATCAGTATTGAATTGGCCTCGTGCAGTAGGCAGGGGGTAATTGGGTGTTGTCCTCATCCAAATGCATCTTAGTATTGAAAAATCTAACCTTACTATGAACACCACTCCATATATTTTGTAGCTTGGGTATGGTGGTGAAAGTGGCATTCCTGTCATGATACAGGGCCAACATGTCTCGGATTGCTTTAGGGGCTATCTGGAGCATGAATCTATTGTGTTGTATTGTGGAAGTCTGTGGGTCAAAAAGCTCTGAACACATTTGAATCAATTTTGGGTAGGGGTGGACAATAGGAACCATAAATTGAGCTAACTGAGAGGTCCAGATCCTCATTCCAAATGTTTCAGACCCTCCCTTTTTTGCCCATCAGAGACATCTCATGTGTGCTCCTTCCCGAAGATTCTTTAGATTTTTCGACAAGCAGGGGTCAAATATCCCGTTTGTAAAATCTTTTACTTGTGTAGGGTCAGTGCTAACCCCCTTCTTTATGGCTCTTGTCCTTGGATAACTGATTCTTAATTGTGCCTTTGCAAAGGCATAAGCCTTACTGCCTTTCCATTTTTCTGACAAATCAAATAGACCCTCTTGCGGTGACTGGCCCTCTGCCATGGCTGTATCTCCTCAGAAGCTTTAGAAATTGCAAATGAGTCTAAACTATAACTAGAACTGATAAGGAATTGAAACTTCTTGGCACATGCAATAGGAATTTGAAGGCTTGAAGCAAGGAATGACAACTGAAACTATTTGAGAAGCTTAAAAACTTGGCTCGACGGAGGCATTAAGTGACATATTAAATGACCCATCACATCCAATCAATGCCATTAATAAAAATGCCAAAATGACTGCTAGTGCATCATTCCAAATATGCATAGGATTGTGTGTCAAATCGGTGTTAAAGATGATGATCTTTTGAAATGATTGGCTATCTTTATCGAGGTACCAGAACCGCTTAACAACTTTGGGAAGTGCAACTGTTAATTATGAGAGCTCATGAGCTATAGGCACGTGTTCTAAGAACACTTATTTAAAAGGAAAGCAGGAAAAGCAAGACAAAAGAAGGAAAGGAAACTAATGACACCTAACTAACTATGATACAAGGTCAGGTTCAAAATTATGTGAAGTGTTTCAAAAAATCCCATTAACGAGAATCTCTTCAGGCTCTCCTTCCATATTTTCTAGCTCAAATACATTCTGCTACTTGTAGGCGTGAATCTTAAAAGAGCCAGTCCACAGTGAGCCAAACTTGTTGTGTCGACCTAGTTTAGCATCTCTCTCATCCCATTTCAAAACCAAGGACCCGACCTCAAAATTTGGTTCAGAAGTTTTTCTATCAAACCAATTCTTTATGGTACACTGATGCTTCATCAAAGATTCATGCGCCACTTCCCTTTTTTCTTGAACTTCTAGTAATTCAGTGAGCCTCACATGCATTGGGCCGTTTTCCTCTATCTCCAACTATTTTATCAACTACAAAGCGGGAATTTCTATGTTCAGTGGCATAACCACATTCTTGACATAGACTAGTTCATATGGGGACATCTTAGTCACTTGCTTTGGCATAATTCTGTCTGCCCATAGTGATGAATTAAGAGACTTGTGCCAATCTCTCTGATGATCAACCCCCATTCTTTTGATGAGTCTAATCAGGTTCTTATTCATGGATTTTGCCAAGCCATTACCTTGCGGGTAATAATTGGAGGAAGTCTTCAAATATATTCCATTTTTTAAGGCAAACTCTGATAATTTGGTACCTAAAAATGCTTTAGCATTATCAGATATAATAGTGCATGGAGGACCAAAATAGGTAGTTATCCCTTCAAGGAACTCTATAATCACCTTCTCAGTGGCTTCTTTAAGTGGCACAACTTCACTCCATCTTGTAAAATAATTAGTTGTAGTAAGGATCCACTTATATCCCTTACTTGAGATTGGACTAATCATCCCTATAAAATCTAAACCCCTATGCAAAGGGTTCATCCACTATTATGAGACTCAAAAGTAGAGCCACATTCCTTCTTTCGGCATAGAATTGACAAACCTGTCACTCTTTGACCACTTGATGACAATCTGCAAACAATGTGAGCTAGTAGTAGCCAACTTGTGTAATCCTGATGGCAGTAATTCTCACTGAGAAATGTCCTCCTGAGGCTCTGTGATGGAGTTCATGTAGTATCTTTTGAGCTTCATCCTTTTCAGCACATCTCAGTAGTATTCCATCAAAATTTCTTTTAAACAAAACATGATCAATTAGCACAAAATGACTTCCCTGTTGTCTATAGTATCTTTTTTATCAAGGGAGAGCTCACTAGGGAAAATACCAGTCCTCATGAACTGTATCCTATCATTCACCCAAGAGTCTTGATCAATCTCTTAGATTTTCATCACTATTTCATCTTCTATTTCTTCCAACATTAACATTTTAGTGTCTTGGACAATATAATGGCAGAGTCCCCTGCCTCTGACCAATTTGGTAGGACTTACCTCTACATCATATTCAAAAATCTTGGCTATCCAGTTAGCCCTTTTCTTTGTAATCTTACCTTCCATAATGTATTCTCTAACACTTGAGTGAGCTACTAATATCAAGATTTTGTTTCCTGTCACTAGATGTCTGAATTTCTTAAGAGCTTTAACCCTAGCATAAGCTTTCTTTTCAACAAAATTATACCTGGATTCATACTCTCTCAGTGTCCTGGAGAAGAATGAAAGGAAGCTACGTGTGCGGAAAATGCTTCCTACACTAATCTAATGAGGAGAGGGCTATGCAAATTCAATTTAATTCTTACAACTACATCAACATAGAACATCTAATAGAGATATAGCAGCAATACACATGAACCAGAAAGAAAGAAGAAGAGAGACAAACATTTAACGTGGGGAAAACCCTTATCGGGTGAAAAACTCCACACTCAGAAACTTGCACAATGTATTAACAAAACTGAATGTTGTTTACAATACACTTGCAATGCAAGCTTCAATGGTCTTCGACACTCGTATCTAGAGTCAATCTGATAGAGTAACAATACCTGTAAAACCTGTGATACTTCTCCACCTCCAAGCACTTGCTTATATAGAATATATAAGGCAATATTGGTCCTATCTTGGAATGGGCGTCCAACTTGGCCTCATGGCCCAAAACCCACACCTAAGGACACTTGGTCAACATTGTAGAATGTGCTTGATACTTGTCCATAGCTCCCATCCCAAAGAGATCGCCTATTTCCAAAATGGGCTATGACAGATGCTCTTACGACACGATCATCATAGAATCTGTCATAGCAGTTACAACTTACAGCTGTAAGAGAATCTGTCATACACAGGCTATAAATAGAATATTCTCTTACAACATGTCATTGTCCACCTTGGGGTGCCCAAATATGCCTTTTTCAAAGATGCTCCATGACACATGTCTTCACCTGTCTTACAAGCTTCTATTTCTGACTCTTACATGTCATAACTTTGTCATAGGAATCTGTCATAACTGTTTCAGTCAAACATTCCCTTACACAACATGAAAGATGTCGACACATGGCAAAATGCTCCTACCACAAAGTGGGATGCCTATCTCCTCATGTGAGAGCAGAATTACAAGTTGTCATCTTCCATGTAGGATGACACATCATCGTGCCACATCCCACAATATGACAATATGGAATTTACAATTAATTTACAACATAGGCAATGAATTAATAAAGACAAACATAAATAATGCAAGGAATTACCAAGGTTGAGACACCTTAATTCCCAACATTCTCCCACTTGTCGAACACCTTGTAAGAGCCAATAGAATAACAAGATTTAACTGCTATAGGCCGAGAGGCCTATAGACTCCGAACACCATCTGAACTTCTCTGTGCCCATTGGTTTCGTTAATGCATCTGCAACATTCTTCAAAGTATCTACCTTCTCCAAATTCACCTTTCTATCCTCAACCATGTCTCGCACAAAGTGAAACTAAACATCAATGTGCTTTGTTCTAGCATGGAAAGTTGGATTCTTCGCAAGGCAAATTGCACTCTGATTGTCACAACTGATCGTGACTTGACCTGCATCAACACCAATATCTAAACACAATCTCTTAAGCCAAATGGATTCCTTACAAGTATGAGTTGCTGCCATATACTCAACTTCTATTGTGGACAAAGTAACAACAGATTGTCGCTTACTCATTCAACTAATAGCACCACCAAACAATGTAAACACATAAGCATTGGTGGATCTCCTTCTGTCAATGTCACCTGCCCAATCTAAATCAACAAATCCATGAATATCAATATAATGTGGAGGTCCTAAAACATTACCATGATAGGATATGGAATACTCAAAAGTACCCCTCATATCTCAACACTCGCTTAACTACATCCCAATGAACCTGTCTAGGATTAGCCATAAATTGACTAAGGACTCCCACTACTTGGGCAATGTCTGGTCTTGTGCAGACCATAGCATACATCAAACTGCTAACATCACTAGCATAAGGTACTTTGCTCATGTCCTCCACCTCACTAGGATATTTTGGACAATCCTCAATAGACAACTTTGTTCCCAAAGAAACAGGAACACAAAATGATCTTCAATCTGCCATGCTGAACCTATCCAACATGGTCTTCACATACTTACTTTGGGTTAACCAAAGTTTTCTATTGGTTATGTCTCTTCTGATTTCCATTCCTAGAATGTACCTGGTTGTCCCTAAATCTTTCATTTCAAACTATGTTGACAACTAAGATTTGAAATCAGAAATCATATTTTTACCCTTCCCAATGAGCAACATATCATCAACATACAGTGCAACAATGAGAATACGATCACCATCAAACTTATAATATACACAGTGATCCGATTTCAGTCTCACAAACTTAATAGACAACACAAAGGCATCAAACTTCAAGTACCATCTCCTAGGGGACTTTTTCAAACCATACAAAGACTTCTTAAGTTTACAAACCAAATTTTCTTTACCTTTCACCATGTAATGCTCTGGCTGTGACATGTAGATTTCTTCCTCCAAATCACCATGAAGGAAAATTGTCTTCACATCTATCTGTTCTACCTCTAAGTCATAAGTTGCTGTAAGAGACAACAAGAATCGAATGGATGTCAGCTTTGCAACGAGAGAGAAGACCTCACCATAATCTATACCCTCCACTTGTGAATACCCCTTCGCAACCAATCTGGTTTTATACTTCTCAACATTGCCACCTGCACCAAATTTATTCTTGAACACCCATTTGCATCCAACGGGTTTCTGTCCAGGAGGCAAAGGCACCAAGTCCCAAGTTTGATTCTTTTCCAAAGAAGCCATTTCATCCTCTAAGGCCTCCTTCCAGGAACTTGCATCTTTCATGTCCATAGCCTCTGATACAGTTCTAGGTTCATCACTATTAGTAAGCAAAGTAAAAGCACAACTAGAATCAAGCAATGTAAAAACAAACCTTTCAGGTTGCTTTCTTATCCGTGTAGACCTCCTCAAGAGCTGAGGTTGAGGTTCAACTTCTTCATCTGAGCTTTCAGAGTTGTAAGAGTTCTCCTCATCATCGGGTCCAACATTGTCTTTCTATTCAGTCTTCTCAGGGGTAGGAGGAAATTGAAGAACATCCTCTTTCTTTTCTTTTTCTTCTAGCTGTAAAATAATGGATGAATGTGTAAGCTCTTTGAAGATGACACTTTTGCTATACAACACTTTTTCAGTGACATGATCCCAAAGCTTGTATCCTTTCACACTGACACCATAGCCAATGAAGATACACTTAACAGCCTTGTTCTCCAATTTTGACCACTTCTCCCTAGGCACATGTGCATATGCCTCACAACAAAAAACACGAAGATGCCTTATTGAAGGATTTCTACCAGACCACAACTCCATGGGTGTCTTTCCAACAAGAGCTGATGTAGGAGATCTATTTACAAGATAGAAAGCAGTGGCAACAACTTCAGCCCAAAACTTTTGTTCTAGGCCAGCTCCACTAAGCATACTCCTAGCCTTCTCCATCAGTGTCCTATTCATCCTCTATGCAACTCCATTTTGCTACAGGGTGCATGGAGTTGTCTTATGTCTTTCAATCCCAAGTTCCTTGCAATATTTATCGAATTCTGTAGAATAGAACTCACCACCGTTGTTAGTTCTCAAATACTTAATCTTTTTACCAGTCTAATTTTTAGCAAAGGCCTTAAACTCCTTAAACTTACTATAGACTTCAGATTTGCTTCTGAGAAAATAAATCCATGTCCTTCTACTGTAGTCATCTATGAAAGATACAAAATATACAGATTTTGATAATGAAGGAACATTAACCGGACCAAATACATTAGAATGAACAAGGTCCAACACACCAGAAGACTTATGAGAACTTGAATAAAACTGAACACAGTTTGGTTTTCCCTATAAACAATGTTCACA
Source organism: Cunninghamia lanceolata (assembly GCA_027924645.1). Taxonomy (NCBI): domain Eukaryota; kingdom Viridiplantae; phylum Streptophyta; class Pinopsida; order Cupressales; family Cupressaceae; genus Cunninghamia; species Cunninghamia lanceolata. Next base: position 31,210,370 of record BSBN01000261.1, on the reverse strand, counting down.
AAAGTCAAACTCAAGATTACAATCATCTAACCCCTCAACGAGGTTTTTATTTTTCAGGGTACGTAGACCCTTTTCACCAATGTGGCCAAATCTCTTATGTCATAACATTGTCTTTTCAGCATGAAGCTTAACTTCCAAGACATGATTACAACCATCAGAATTAGAAACAACAGATTTCTTCACTGCTCATTCAGATGGTGGGGATGAAGTGACTGCTGCCCTCTTCGTTGAGTCAAAAAAACTATTGTATTGTGAAATGCATGCCTCCAGCTAAAACAGAGTAGCTCTCCTAGTACCTTTAGCAAGGACCATATCTCCTTTAGTCATATTGCATCCTTCTTAAAAAAAAACAACTTGCACACCTGCATCAGTCAACATACTTACAGAAAGTAGGTTCGGTGCTAAGCCTGGGATGTACATCACCCCAGAGATCCCCTTCACTCATCCATCAGGGAATCAGATAGAGACTCTTCCACGACCAACAATCTTCAGATGAGAGTCATCACCCAAGTACACCTTTCCACCATCGAACTCCTCATACTTAGTGAACCAATCTCGATGCGAGGTCATGTGGAATGATGCACCAGAGTCGATCATCCACACATCATCATATGCATGGGTTTCCAGGGCTGCGATGAAAGCATACCATCATCTTGTGACTTGTTGGAATATGAATCTAGGGTCTTCTTCTTCTTTTACTTTTCTTCTTTGCATTCCTTTCGGAAATGCCCAGATTTAGCACAGTTCCAACATATAGCCTTGGAATTTCCAGGAGATTTAGATCTCCCATGAGATTTGGATCTACCCTTCTCAGCTTTCTTGTCCTTATTTTTCCCTTTCTCCTTGGGTCTTCCAAGAACTACAAGAGCCTCTTTGGCTGCCTTAGAAGACTTTCTCCACATCTCTTCAGACAACAATGAAGAAACCACTTCATCCATATTGAATGTGGATGTGGTGCTTCCAATAGCCATGACAAGGTGATCCCACGAGTCTGGCAAAGAGCAAAGCAAGGTCATACACCGATCCTCCTCCATCTTCACACCAATAGATGTAAATTGTGGAACCAACATGTTAAAAGCATTCATATGTTCAGCAATGGATCGTCCGACCTCCATTCAAAGGGAATACAACTTCTTTCTTATAAAAAGTTTGGTAACTAGGGATTTGGCTTGAGACACATCTCCCAACTTCTTCCAAAGCAAGTTTGCAGTTTTCTCCTCATGGACATTTAACAGGACAGAATCGGCAAGACTAAGTCTTATGATACCCTTAGCCTTCTGATCCTTGAGATCCCAATCATCTTGAGACATTGTAGTTGGTTTAGTTCCATTAATACTTTCCCAAAGGTCTCGATCAACAAGCATGTCTTCCATCTTAAGCTTCCACAGCTCGAAATTAGTGCCATTGAATTTCTCCACTTCAATCCTTCTGGATGTGCTTGCCATCTCCTTGCTACAATAGAATTCACAATACTTTGCACAAACTCCCACTCAACTTAAGATCAACTAAAAAAACCCCTACCCAACATCTAAGACCAAAACTGGCCAGGCTCTGATACCACCTGAAAGGAAGCTAGGTGTGCGGAAAACGCTTCCTACACTAATCTAATGAGGAGAGGGCTATGGAAATTTAATTTAATTCTTACAACTACAATAACATAGAACATCTAATAGAGATATAGCAACAATACACATGAACTAGAAAGAAGACAAAAGAAGAGAGACAAAGTTTTAACGTGGGGAAAACCCTTATTGGGTGAAAAACCCCACTCAAAAACCTGCATAATGTATTAACAAAACTGAATGTTGTTTACAATATGCTTGCAATGCAAGCATCAATGGTCTTCGACACTTGTATTTGGAGTCAATCTGGCAGAGTAATAGTACCTATAAAACCTGTGATACTTCTCCACCTCCAAGCACCTATATATATAGAATATACAAGGCAATATTGGTCCTATCTTGGAATGGGCATCCAACTTGGCCTCATGGCCCAAAACCCATGCCTAAGGACACTTGGTCAACATTGTAGAATGAACCTGACACTTTTCCACAGCTCCCATCCCAAAGAGGTCACCTATTTACAAAATGGGCTATGACAGATGCTCTTACGACACTTATGACTGTCATAGAATCTGTCATAGCGGTTACAACTTACAGCTATAAGAGAATCTATCATACACAGACTATAAATAGCATATTCTTTTACAACATGTCATAGTCCACCTTGGGCTGCCCAAATATGCCTTTTTCAAAACACATGTCTTCACCCATCTTACAAGCTTCTATTTCTGACTCTTACATGTCATAACTTCGTCATAGGAATCCATCATAACCGTTTCGGTCAAACATTCCCTTACACAACATGAAAGATGCCGACACATGGCAAACTGCTCCTACCACAAAGTGGGATGCCTATCTCCTCATGTGAGGACAAAATTACAAGTTGTCATCTTCCATGTAGGATGACACATCATTGTGCCACATCGCACAATATGACAATATGGAATTTACAATTAATTTATGACATAGGCAATGAATTAATAAATACAAACATAAATAATGCAAGGAATTACCAACGTTGAGACACCTTAATTCCCAACAAAGAATGCAATTGAATGCTCTCCCTCTTCTTTTTCATCTTTTTGAGTCAGCATAGCTGCAATACTGTGTTCCCCTCCATATACATACATTATGAAGTGTTTAGAGAAATCTAGATTTCATAGTATTGGAGCAGTTGAGATAGCTTTCTTGATTTCTTCAAAAGCCTGTCTCCCCTCAGATGCCCATTTAAAAACTAAATCCTTCTTCAACATCAGGGTAATGGGCCTAACTAGCCCTGCAAAATCATATATGAATCTACTGACAAAATTAATCTTACCTAAGAAAGACTGAACTGCCTTTTTATTGACTAGTAAAGACAATTTCAGTACAACTTTGACTCTTTTTGGATCAATAGAGATTCCATCCATTGAAACAGTATGTCCCAAAAGTTTCCCTTGAGGTACTACAAAAACATACTTCTTAGGATTTAAAGAAATCCCAAACTCTTGACACCTTTGAAAAATAGCTTCTAAATGCTCAAAGTGACCTTTGACATTCTTGGTAAATATAGTGAGGTCATCTAAATAGATCAGGATGATCTTATTTGTGAGTCCCTTAAACGTTATATCCATAGCGCGCTGAAAAGTGGCTCCAACGTTTGAAAAACCAAATGACATTTTGGTATAGGCAAAAGTTTCGCACTTCATTGTGAATGCTTTCTTGTGTTGGTCCTCATCTGCCAGCCAAATCTGATTATATCCTGAAAAACCATCAAGCAAGGAGAATCTTTCTGATCCAGCCACTATTTGTAAAATTTGCTCCATGGATGGAAGAGGATAATGATCTTTTAATGAAGCTTAATGTCCCCATTTTTCTTTCTCACTAGCACTAGATTAGATACCCAAGTTGAATGCTTAATCAGGAAAATAATTTTAGACTCAAGAAGCTTCTGTAACTCATCCATCATTAGAGGTTTGATTCTAGGATTCACTGGTCTCTATTTCTGGTGAACAGGCTTTGATCCTTCGGCAAGCTCTATGGTATGTTGAATGATGTCTCTGTTATAACCATGAAGGTCATCATAAGTCCATGCAATCACTCTATCATACTTGTTGCATAAAGAAATCAGCTTATCTCTTTCCTCCTGAGTAGTGGCATTACCTACTTTCAACTTCCTTCCTTCGCTGACATGAATTTCAGAATAATCCTCTTTGCTTGCCTTAAACTTCTTATCTATGCTCACATCATCTAGGTCGACAGGATCTCCAATGTTATTAAACCCCTGGGAAGTTTTTTAGACTTTAATTGAATAATTTGGTCACCATATGCTTCCTCAATCTTAGGCTGCAACTGGTCAGCAAATTCTCCAGACTGCTGTAGAAATAGAAGCACCCAAAGGTCATTGTTAAAAACTTGCTAGTTTCAAACATTATCAAGAATCACTAGTCTGATAATGACTTTCACTACTTTATTATTAATGAGCAAGTCGCTTGCCAGATCAAACTGAGAGCCAATTTGTACCATCCTATCTGCTTTAGTATTCTGAGTTCCAGGGACAACTTCTATGTTAAAAGCATCAAAGCCATCAATCAGATCCTAGATCCTATGGCGATAGGATCTCATTCTCACATTCTTTGCCACCACCTTTTCTCTGATTTGTTTCACAACCAGCTTTGAATCACCTTTGACTATTAGATTCTTTATCCCTTTCTTCTTGGCCAACATAAGACCATGTACCAAGGACTCATATTTAGCATCATTATTTGTACAAGCGAACTGGAAGTGTATGGCTCTGAGAATTTTCTCGCCATTTGGAGAAGTGAGACATATTCCTGCTCCTACACCATTCTTACTTCTCGCTCCATCAAAGTTCAAGGTCCAGAACTTAGGATCTTTATTTGAATCCTCCTTTTCAAATATCTCTTGGCTCATTATATTTGGTATTTCTTGACCTTCCTCAAAGATTACATAAGTCCCCAAACCGGTAGAATCATAGTTACCATAAGGGTCACTCTACATCATGGACATCACCTGGTTGTTCTCTTCTTCATTCTGATCATATTCAGTCCATTCTCCCATTTCTTCAACAAAGCTCTATCCTCCCTATTCATCATAGCATGAGATGCTTCAATTCTTGGAACTGGTTCTTCGGTGATATGATCTTTAGATAATGGTTTAGACATCACCTTCATCTTTGTTCCATATTTTGTTCTTAAGATCAAATGTGACCAATCAAGTGACATGTACCCTCCTATTTTAGCTATGAAATCTCTAGATAGGCATAGACTAAAGATAGTGGGGATATCAATAATCACCACATCTTGCAAGACAGTTATATTTGGGCAAGTATATAGCTGTAATGGGAGTTGTTTGATCATTCCTATAGTTTGGACATACTTTCCATCTAATTGCATAACCCCTTTAGCCAGTGGATCATATTCTATCTTTAAAGCATCAGCTACTTGCTTTGGCATGACTGTAGTACTATCCCCCGAATCTATCATTGAGTTGTGCAACAATTTCTTGCCTACTAATTAAGTTAGATAAAATGGATTTGGCTTAGACTTGTTTACCTCTGGCATAACATTTAGCAGAGTGGCTGTGTGCAGAGGTGGGGTATCTTTGTTTTGGGTCTTTCCTTTATTCATACCTCCTTCTTTTGTATTAACAACTTTAGGATCTGCCTGAGTCTGCAATACCTCTTGCAACATCTTTTGTTGGGGGATATCCAGCAAATCTCATATCGACACATGTGCAGGGGTTTTCTTCAGTTGTTCCACCACATTCATGGGTCCCAATATTTGTCCTTTAGGATAATAAGGATACTTTGCTCTTTCCATCATCGGGTTAGAGACTCCTTGGTTCTGAGCTAACAAAGGTATTTATTGCCTTGAAGTGGGGTTATATTGAGTTTGGAATAAAGGGACTCCAACCACTTCATTATTAATGGCTTTAGGTTGTTCAACCATCCTTCTTTTTGATTTGGTGAAATAATTAGACTGTACCAAGGGTTTCTTAGAAGTAGATGCTTCATTTAGAAATACTGACTCTTCATCTTCAATCGATGAGAACAAAACATGCTCTGGGGCAATCTCTTCTTCTTGTTGAATGGACATTCCTTGCATTTGAGCCACCATTACTGCATTCTGAACACTAGGCAATTGATATGGATGAGTATTAGACACAACATCTTGACTTTCCATCCTTCTTTGCTTTGCTATCTTTTGCTGTAAATTGCCCCTAGGACAATCTCTGGGCATATGGGCATTATTGCAAGGGAAACACCAGGAATTGGTATCTTTTACTACGTTAATTTGTCCAAGAACCATTTCTCTACTTGGGTTAGATGGGATAGATTGTAATGGTGTGGGAACTATAACCAATTGGTTTGAAGGTTGAGGATTACTTGCTCTTTGAGCCCCTTGGTATTGGTTTGGCTGGTACAGAGGTTTATTACTTGAAATCCCTAGTAAGGAGGTTTGGATAAGAAGTATGTTGCCTTTTGAGATTAATAATCTCATTTGAAAAGGTCCTTAGAATATTCTTGACATCATCCATTTCAGATGGAGGGGCAGAAGGTGTAGGTGTAGTGGGCTGTTGAGGAGTTGGGAAGGTATACATAGACACCAGAACTGATGGAGTATTAGTGGTTTCTTGTGGCAAGGGCATTGAAATTTCTGGGAACATAGGCATGGGAGGCCTTAGGGGCAGTTTCCCAGCATCTATTAAGCTATTTTCAGCCCTTACAACCAACTCATATGCTTCTGGTAGGGTCTGTCCTCCTAGGGACTGAATCATCACAGAGATATCAGAATTGAAAGCCTTGAGATAAAATACAATTGCCATACTTGGTGATGGTCTAGCTGCGGCAGGGATTCTATCCCAGGTCTTTTGAAACCTAGTGTTGAAATTGGTTATGGCTTCTTGATGTGCTCTCTTTACGGTGATCAGTTGTTGTAACAGGGATAATCTATCACCCTTTTCACTGAATTTGGCAAAGAAAGCATCTCTGAGATGATCCCAAGTAGATATTGAATTTGAGGGTAAAGACCTAACCAATCCAGAGCTTTTCCTTTGGAAGAGGCAACCAACAATCTAATAGCAACATTTTGTTCTATGATGACGTGCACATTGCACACATTTGATACATCTTGGAGGTGTTCCCCTAGAGTCTTAGGCTCTTCCCCACTAAACTTGGGCAATGCCTTCAAAGCATTGGCTGGGATCAGATCCCAATTATCTGGTAGCGTTGGGAGAATAAGGGGGCTAATGTTATTCCAATTTGTAAAATTTCGTGGTGGATTAGGAGTAGGTGCTACCATAGCTATTCCTAGTACTCTGGATGATTGATTAACCCTTCTTCTCGGAGTGGCTGTTAACGGTGGTAATAAGATCCCTAGATTAGCAACTGATTGAGCTCTGGTAATCGATCTACAGCTTTGACTCCTTCCTGCTCTCTAGTTCATACGATCTTGATCAAGAATCAAGAAAGGTCCCAGTGGGTGTGCCAATACTGTTGATGTATGGAATTGCATGGTTTTTAGCACCAACATGGGAAGTTTCAAGAATGTAGGATAGACTCTTGAAATAACCTCTAGATTTTAGGGAAGCTTACTCTTCCTCATTTCAATGGGGTTTTGGGAAAGGGAAGAAGAAACAAGATTACAGATACAATAAAATAAAACTCCTATGGCGATGCGTCAAACTTATATGTGTTCCAACAATTAGCACAGTGATTAAACCCTTATGATTTTAGCTATATCAAAGAGCAATGAAGCATGATTAACATAGACAGATTATAGATAGATTTAAAATGAAAGGCTAAACTCAGAGCAAATATACAAGGACACAGAAAATATCATCGAACAACACATAACAGAGCTTCTTTCATTAATAGATTTAGCAACATACATGAGGCACAGAAACATGCACAAATCTATATGCTTTCTTCTTGAAATAGTTGTGAAGGAAAAAAATGATATAATCTAGTCGCAGTAATATCTCTGTATTTTTCTATATATCTCGACATACAAAATTCTACCCCCATTTATAGAAACAAGATGGGACTCAAAACATCTCTAGCCGTTAAGAATCCGCAACCGTCGACAACTGAACTGGGACTGATCGCGCACATGATCTGTCTGAATCTACAACCGTATCATCCTTGTGCTCCCATTGGCTAACTAGTACTAAAAATATGGCCCAAGAACTAACATTTCTATTGAGACAAGTGGCTTCCTCCGCAAGCTTCAAACGACTCCAAAAAAAAAGACACTACATGGCTCTCTTGTGTACCTTAAGCTTAGTTTCCCTGTGACATATGGAGAACACATAATGCATTGACACTTGGAAAAATCTACCTCCTTCTACTGCTGATATATGGCAACATCTGAGAGCCTCAAAACTGGGACACATGGTAGACTAGTGCGCCTTCTAAAAGTTCTTTTTTTCCTCATCCTTCAATCACCCACAGTAGCGACACTTGGCATGTTCCGCTTCACTTAGAAACTGTAGCTATAATATCTCGGGGCCCACCATAATGTACTTTGAGGCTTCCCAAAACTTATTAAAGAATAGAGAGACACGCGGCTGGCTCCGCATGTTGCAACAAAAGATATGTGGCACTGTGGCACTTCTTCTTGGTGCCTCTCTCAAAAGTTTCTCTGTGAAGCCCCGCGGTAGTGACACCTAGCATGTTCTGATAGAAGATAGAAACTTAACAAATAAAATAAAGCCAAAGATATGTGGCACATTTTTGTGGCTCCCGAGTACTATGAATTGGAAAGAAGACACCTGACAACTTTCTGCCACTCCCGGACGCTATTCTTAAGGCCTTTAGCCACCTTGCTACATGTCAGCTCTGCGCGTCTTTTAGAAGCATCTTTTCTTTCAAGTTTCTCTAAACCCCACCATACTGACACTTGGCACACTCTGCGCACAAGTAACATTTTTGACACAAACTGAAGATAAAACTACACAGCTGCAACCAATTAATATCACAAAATGTAGAGTTTAACTCTACACAAGCATATAATAGTATGGTGGTTAGAGGAGGTGATATAGGAGAGGTGGCCACAATAACTCTTTATATATAGGTAGGTTCAAGGAGAGGGGTTCAGGGAGAGGCATCTGAGAGAGCTAGGGCACTATTGCCATGTGTTGGATGAGTTAGGGTGACAAGAGATTATGTGTAGACCATATAGAGGTGTGGAGGCATGGGAGAATGATGCAATGCTCTTGGGGACCGCATTGTCTGAGTGATACATAGTGGGCCACTAAGGATACATTATTTATAGGTATAGACCTAATAGGGTATTATGATAGTTTAGGATAGAGCAGGGGATACCTAGAGAGCCTCATTAGTTAGCATAGTTGTATCAAGAGATATTATTATGGGGTAGGCAGGTGGATTAGGAGAAGGTAATAGAGAGTTGGAGGAAGTACCCTGTATAGCCATGGGTGCCATGAGAGGATGTGGAGGATGCAAGGGAAGCTGAGGGATATGAGGCTTGGTGGGAGAGGATGATGCCAATGAGATTGACGATCCTTATAGCATGGAAAATGGTGTGGCACCTGAGGAGAGTTGTGCATTGAGAGTGGAGGTGGTTGAGAGAAATAGTGGGAGGATAGTGTGAGGAGAGGAGACAAAATAGGTAAAGGGTATCAGAGGAGATAATGGTGCAGATTGAGGAGGAGGATGCACCTAAGATGGAGATGGAGGTAGCACAAGCTAGTCTAAGGGAGGGAGGTGGATTAGGAGTAGGGACATCATGATCAGGTGAGCTGAGTTGGGAGATTTTAGTAGTATAGATAGTACCATAGGATAGGATGATGACAAGATTAGAGGGGGAGTAGGATGATCTGAGATGACAGCTAGGGGCATAGAGAGTAGAGGGTGAGATGTAATGGAGGCAACTAGTAGAGATGTAGCGAGAGTTGGAGGAGAGTATATTATAGTCAGGGGCATCAGGGGGAGATGTGTTATGGTAACTAGTAGAGAGGCACTAGGAGAGAGATGAGTGGAGGTGATAGGCTGAGGCAGAGAGGGTAGAGGGGGATGAGTTACGAAGGCAGTTATCAATGATGTAGTGAGAGTTGGAGGAGAGTAGATTATAGCTAGGGACATTAGAGGTAGATGTGCTATGACAACTAGCAGAGAGGTAGTAGGAGAGGAATGAGTGGAGGCAACAAGTTGAAGTAGAGAGGGATGAGATACAGAGGTAGCTAGTAGAGATGCTATGGGAGAGAGATGAGTGGAGGATACAAGTAGATACAAAGAGGAGGGAGAGGGAGATAATAGACAAGGAGATGGTCTTTGGACAAACATAGGTGGTTGGTTTACAAAGGGTGGCGGCCATAGCATGAAAAGACTGTGGAAGAGTCACAAAGATTGTGCTAGGATAAATATGTCATGAGGAGGGTGTTGGATGGGCAGGGCATGGGACAATTGGCTATGGAGTTGGCATCTACAAGGAGGATAGAATGGTCCCTTAGAGAGGTGATGTACTATAGAGACTTATATCAACAAGTAGTGCTAGCAGATCAGAGGGAGTTAGCATTTGCAGAGGCCTCATCTAGTTGATTAGGGGCATCAAGGGTAGGGTCTTCATGGAGATCACAGTGAGCAAGTAGGCCACCATAACCAAGGCCATCAGGCATGCCACCACCATCACTAGGATTGTGTATGGGGTAGGAGTGGGATGCATATAGAAGCAACCATTCATGAATGTGGTCAATGTGGAGAGGGATGGATGTATAATGAGGCCATGTGCCATTTTGTATGATGTACTTATGAGATATCCATGTATGACACATATTGACATTTTATACACATGTTTGAGATATATGTGATGGATACAACATATAGATTGATGTCATGATGTTGTGTTGATGTGATGTTAGATTAGATGATTATTTTTATGGGTGCACTTATGTTTTGGTTATGGCTATTGTGATGATGTTTCATTTATGTTGTCTATTTTGGTAACGACACATGTTAGAATAGATCGAAATGGATATGATAGAATAGATATGAATGTTATGATGGAAAAGAAATGTGATAAAATAGAGTACATGAAAAATGTGATAGAATAAATGATGATAGAAATGTGATAAAATGGTATAATGTGTTGGATGTTTGTGATGATAAATACATGCTACGAAGGCAATATCCATGCAGGAGAGCAACCTAGATTTGGTGTAACATTGCCATTATGCACCATGATATAATGGATCATGATGACGGTGTGCTAGGTGCATAAAAGATAAACACAATCAGACAAAATACAAATAGCATCATGCCCTTGTGATCACATGGTCTAAAACACACCATAATATAATGGATTATGGAGATCTTGGCATTGTGCATTGAAGGGAAAATATAACTAGGTGCATACAAACACACACACATGCACACACACATAATGAAAACTACAATAAAATAAGAAAACATGAAAAAGGGAGATTGTCCAATGGTGTAATATGTGAAGCCAAGGGGGGATGGGGGTTGAGATGGGTAGGTTGGGGGTTTAGGTAGGGTAGAGTAGGAGAGTTCCCAACAAGGAGTAGTCATAGTGTGTGTTGCCCCAATGGAGTCATGACCATGGTGGTATAGAAAGGGGAAGCATCAAAGGGGGGATGAAAGGGGTGGGATAGGTAACCATGTAGGGGAAGGTTTAGGGTCATGCCATGAGAGGAGTATATGCTCAATCTCCCTTTCCCAAGCACGAGTCAGTACGGAGATGCCTCTAGTCGAGAGCAAGATCAGGGCATGGGTGTGAATGGGGGTGGTGTGATGGGGGGAAGCAAAATGGTATGAGTGGATGGTGGTGGAAGCTCATTGGGTTAGCAATCCAAATGAAGGGGGAAGGGGGGACAATACTTGTGAAAGTGGGGAGCGAGGATATGGAAAAGGGATGAAGGGGATATGATAGGAGGATGTGACTAGTCTTGAGTGAATGACCTGAGGTTGGGAGGTGTAGCAGGATGGGGGATGAATGAAGGGAACCATGTATGTGGGATGGAAGGGGATGAGTACTCATAGATGAGGTAAGGATAATGCTATGCATGATGTGTTGATAACTGAGAGGGGGGGTGAATCAGTTATCTTAATTACTTCTGCTTTCTGATCTTCCTTAATAATTAATGCAACATTAAATCATATAAGCAAACATAACATCAATACGCATGACACACAATGATTTTGACGTGGAAAACCCTGTTAAAGGAAAAAACCACAGGGTGATTAACCCAAGATTGTATTCTCTGTTAGAAAAATAAGATAGTACAAAATGGCACTTGCCAATTAGGGCTCACTACCCGAGCACACTGCTCATAAGAGGCTCACTGCCTACAATAGTTTATACAAGGAAACTAGAGACTTGAACTAATGAGAAGCATCCACATATGCTGAGGTTTAGTTCCGGTTAGGTTCAATACACTGAACTGCTACACTTCATTCTTTCTCTTCTTTGGTGTTGCTGTCCTGTCACATACCGAACCTGCCTTACTGTCCTTCTACTTTTCTTCACACACCACAATGCACAACACACCTTCATACCGAGATCAATCTGGCATATATATATATTCGCACCAAGGATTTCATCCACTTTCTAGTCGGCATCCAGAATACTTACTATTTTCCCAAACTCTTGGTCTATCGCTGAATCCTTGCTTATCAAGTGATGCGTATCAAAGAGATGCTTATAGAAGTCATTAATCATGTCAACCAATCATGAATGATACCTTAAGAAACTTGATCACAAACAATAGCTCATCCAGATTAAGATTTGATGCTCTGCCGGTCAATTCTTCCTCTGTCAACTCTGCCAAATAGGAGCCCGACACTTAGGTGCTCATATCTTTTCACTCTTCAATCATCAGAGGCTCAATCTCTGGAATGTATCAATCAAGGTACACCTCTTGACTTCCCCAAGTCCGCACTTTACTAAGATACTTCCTCTGAGAGATCCGGACCTGATTGATGGACCTTGCCACATGCTCTGTTCTTCCTTACCAGACCATAACATTCTTTAATCTGACTTCTGGTATAGGCACGCCATGTCCTGCGGATGTGTGGGATGAACTTTGTTGCCATCAATGACAACAATCATGAAGCTACAATGTGTCTCTTGCCAACAATCTCCCCCTTTGGCATTGATGGCAACACTTAGTGAAAAATGACTAAGTGTCATACTACACTCCCCCTTAGTTGCTGCTCTGTTCTAATGTACACTTTATCAGAGCTCCCCCTTAGTTGGATTCCATATTTTTCACTGTTCCTCACTCCCCCTTTGACATCAATGGCAAAGGTTAGGCTCCACACACCAAAATTTTCCAAAAACAAATCTATACTTGGCCACAAAAACATATATACATGTTTTACTTACATATACTTACTATATCTACAAAAGTGGTCTTCGACTATACTACTTTTGTTGCCCAACTCCTCTTCATTCTGTCCAAAATTGAGATGTGACAACTCAACATGAATGCAAAAGCTTCTGCCCTCTTAAGGTTTGTCAGATCACTGGTTTGGGCTGTAGTTTGAGCATCACATAGAGCTTCATGCATAGCCTCTAACTTAGGGATAATGATCCCTCTAAGTTCACCCATCCGACTTATTATGTTCTTCCTTTCCTTCTCAAGTTTCTTTATAGCATTTGTGACTGCAATAGTTTGACACTCTTGATTTACTATGGAAGAGGAGAGAGGATCAAAACTTTGAGACAAACTTAACAGTTTGTCCTCTTGCTCTTTTACTTTATTCTCAGTATCCTTGGTCACTTTAGGCCAGGATAAAAAAAATTTATATATATCGCCGCCATCTTTGAGAGCATTTTCTAAGCTCTTTATTCTAATATCCATAACTCTCCTATCATTTTTTATTAGACCCTGCACTTCAGAGAATCTTTTTCCCAAAAACTCCTTCCAGACCTTTTCTTCAGCTAACTTCTACAAAGAATCAAAATGTGTGCTAATTGAATTGACAAGAGTTTTTAAGTTACCAGATGTGGAGGCTGAAGAATCCTTTTGAAAGGATGGCATGATTTTCTCTAATGCACCGGATGCAATCTCAATTAGCTCACAATCTTTTATGTGAGATTTCAAAAGTTTTTCTTTTGCCTTTGTTGAAGTAAAGGATGCTAGCTTCATGGTTTGAACCGGGGAGAGGGAGTCAAAATTGAACAGTCCTTGAAGAAGTTTCGGTTCATCAAATTCCATTATTTCTTTAGTTAAGAAATCTTTTACTACTTGCTATGTCTCTTGCCGAAGACATAATTCTCTCCCCTTCTGCAGCCTTACTACTATCATCTGTGGCCTTCTCTATTGGAGTTTTCTCTCCTTCTGTAGCCTTACTACTATCATCTTCTTTTTCTTTCTCCTCTACTTCTTGATTGATCTTCTCTTCTACTCTTTCTTCCACTTCTTCTTTTTCCTCTAATCTTTCTTCTTCTTTAGATTCAGAGACTACTGGGGAATCCAGATGAGAGATATTTTCTTCTTCTTGGACTTCTTCTTTTGGAATAGAGGAATCATGGTCCTTGGACTTCTCCTCACCTATCTCCTTTGTTTCTTCTGCAGTCTTTTTAGTAGGATCTTTCTTTGATGCACTTTGCCCTTCAACATTAGAAGGTTCATCACTTACGTCCTCTATAATGGGAATGTTGAATCTTTTGTATGCATTCTAGAGGATCTCTTCTGTCTCTTTTGCTACTTTGTCAGTTTCTCCGAGCATAAGATGATTCATTCTAGCTTTGCTCCGGAACTCATCCTTGCAATCTTTGAAGATCATATTCATTTGCATCGGAGTGATTGAAGGATATAGCTAAATAGCTATCTGTTCCTGGATCTCAAGATCCTTTGCCTTAGCATTATTCTTCCTTATTTCTAATTCCTTCTCTAGGCTTTTGGGAATGAGAGATATGATTTCAATAAAAGCCTTATTGTAGATATTTAGATACCCGACTGTAGCTTCTTGCAGGATCTTCTGGTCAGCTTCATTGTACTCATCATAGAACTTAGTCATTGGTTTTAGGTTTCCATCCATAGTAATTGATTTGATGATATCATTAATGCGAAGAGTGGGCTTTTCAACAAATTCCTCTGCCTTCTCTTCCTTGTCTTGAACGGTAAAGGGTTCACCGGATGTTTTCTTCTTCTTCTTCATTTTCTTGACCTCTTCATCAGACTTAGTCTCTTCATCATCCTTTTGACTGGCATAAGATCTTGTGGCCTTTGTCTTAGTTCTCTTCTCTCCTTTACCAGATGATTTTGCTTCCAGTTTTGATGCCTTTGAGCTCTTAGCAGTGGCAGATGTAGAGCTCTTAGAGGATCTGATCTGGGAGGGGCTTCTACCAGAGCACTTTCTTTTTCTACCTCTTCCTTTTCTTTTTCTATCCTTTCCATCTTTTCTCTATGTGCATCAAGTGCCTCTTTTGAGATGCCATACCTTTTGGCAACATTCTCTACTTCTTTTCTCACTTTTCTCTTCATCTTCGGTTGTCTTAGTTCCACATGAATCTATATACTCAATTCTTCAAAGGTTCCAAACCTTTATGCCTTGAGATCCTTGGGCTGACTTAGCATGTGCTAAACATGCAGCTCTACAATTTTCTCATCCACTTCATACCCCATTGGCATGATCCACACTGTTCTTGGCTCCACAGCCTCCATTAGGCACTGATCAGTTTCTACCATAAAGCACACTGTATCTTTTTACTTCTCAACTAGAGATTGGGGGATTCTTTCTGTAGCTTGCATCATGCATTAGAAGTTTTTGAAGTAGCCCCATAGTGCCGTGTTTTGTACCTTGGCATCACCAAGCCCATGCAAGTAATCTCTGATCTGAATTGCAACTGGTTTGTTATTTTTCCATACCCATCCATTGGATCCAGGTAGCTCATTCATGTAGTAAAAGAATAGGCAGAGTATCAAACCACCGTATTTGAAAGAATTCTTCTTATCCTTCTTTATCTTTTGTAGATTCTCCAAAAGTTGGTTCAGAAGGAGCTCACAAGGATCATAGTCTGCATTCTTCCTCAACATTTCATAAGCAATATATACAGCAATTCCAGATACTGAATTCTCCCTGCTGGAGTGATATATCTTATATCCAATTATCATTGATGCAAACTTGATATCCAGATCTATGATATCCTCAATTGTCATTGCTCTTTTATCAAATTTTGATCCGGTAGCCTTACTTACAATTTGTTTTTTGATAGATTTGAGAGTAGGCATCCCACCTATTGAGTGTAATCCAGTTACTGCCCTAATGGAATCCTTAGTGATCTTAAACAATCTGTTCAACCACATGAAGTTGTCATGCATTCTGCTCAAAATATACCAGACCCATTCATCTTCTAGAAACCAGGGGAAATCAATGCACTATGCAAAATGTTTGTCTCATATAGCCTTATACTGAGGTTTGAGATCAAAGAGTCATCTATTAACTGATTGTGATAGATATCTGACAACTTGGATTCTCCAAATTCTTCAATGTTCGCATGAATGTATGCCCTAACATCTTCAACATGCAAAACCCCATGCAGAAGTTGGAAAATGCACCTAAAGGATCCGCTTCTAGAGATTTGTAGGGATGTTTCTTAAATTTAGGGCACGGCCTATCAGAAATCTTCACAACATTCAGAGTAGTCATCTTTAAAGATTCAGAGAAAGAATGAAAAATACCTCTTACACCTTTTAGGGTTCACAGAATGAGTCGAAGAGATCACCAGCTGATTTGAATACTGCGAATGATCCTTGAGAGAGATGAGGCAAGCTTGTTTGCAGAGCTCTTCTTGTCTATTTCACTAGTGCAAATGTGCAAATGAAGAGTAAATGAACCCTTTTATCACTAAGCAAACCCTAATTTCACATTGCAATAAATGCGCAACTCAAGTCATTCCGGTTGCCTTGTTCTCCTTGTTCTGAGAAAGATATTTTTATGGATCACTAAGATATGCTTCAAATTATACTTGGTGATTATTGACAATCTATCTTTCTTTCCTCAATCATTTAATCTATCCGCAGATCAAGATTCCTTAATTTTGAATCAAACTGGATCTAACTACAAAGACCTGCTTCTTACAGGATGACTGTAAAACTGGATCTATCTTGGAAGATTAGACTCTTCAAACATTCTTGTGTATCTTTCATATCTTTACCAAACCTTCTTTATATGTTTCTCTAAGAATCCTTTAATCTGCAACCTTTTATGTGCCAATTTTGGGCACCTAATGACTGGCTAGGGGAAAATGTTTTTCTTTTGTTACTCCCCCTGAGCCAGAGCTCATCTATTTAGTTTTCAGAAGGAATATCAACACCAGATTCTGGTGCGAATCCATCCTCAACATTTTCTATACTCCTCTTTACCCAAATCTTGTTCATCTCCCTTTGAATTTCATCCACATTCATTTTCCCTTTTCCTTTGTCTTGGTTTTGATTATGATGTACCGGACCCTTATTGTTTTGATTCTTACTTCTGCAGAATTTGGCAATATGACCAGATCTATTGCAATTGTAGCAGACAACATTTCTTTGAATATTTGATTGATATCCTCTTGATCTACACTGATTAGCCATATGTCCCATTCTATTGCATGCAAAGCATCTTCTATTGAATGAATTATTTGTTTGCATATTTCTACACTCATGAGATTTGTGACCATACCTTTTGCAATTGAAACACTGTCCGGAGAAGGATGAATTAGTCTTGTTCATTCTTCTTCTGCACTGATTTGCTTTATGACCAAAATTATTGCAGTTGTGGTAGTATCCATTGAAGGATGGATATCTTTGAGCATTGGGTTGCCTTACCAGAGGTCTTCTAGGCATGTTTCTTGGATTTTCTGATTTGGAGTTCTTCTGACCAGATCCAGAGCTTTCACCTTTCTCATACCCCAAGCCTTGCTTGTCATCTACCCTCTTTTGGCTTTGAAGAAGAACTTCAAGTTGGGCAGAGCTTATCTTGAATTTCTCTTTGTATTAATTTTCTATTTGAAGATCCTTTTTAAGAGTGTCAATTTGATTCTCAAGTTGTTCTTCATTATCCCTAGCTTCTTCAAGATTAGATTCAAGATGCCTGATTATTCTATCCATTTTGTGGCAGTTTTCTGATTTCTCTTTGAGAGATTGTCTTAGATCATCTTCAGTTTTCCTTTTCTCTTCAATTTCTTGGGTAAATTTCATAACTCCTGATTCCATTTCATGTCTTACCATAATGACCTCTTTTGATAACTTTTCACATAAATTGGTTTTCTCCTTCATATCTTCATTTGTATTATTGTGTTCACCTTGACTTGCCAATTGCTGAAGTAGATCCTTTCTCTTTTTCATAGAGATACTTAGTTTCCCTTTTAGTTCATTTTATGAAATCATCAGCCTGTTTGAGTCTTTCCTTTAGTTCATTGACTTTAGAGTTGGATTACTCAAGATCATCTAGGGCAGATTGAAGTTGTTCCCTCATACCATACACATCCATTTGAATTCCCAGATCTTCCTCAAGCTGTTAGGATCTGTTTGGAGGAACTTAGCTTTGATACCAATTGTTGATAACTGAGAGGGGGGTGAATCAGTTATCTTAATTACTTCTACTTTCTGATCTTCCTTAATAATTAATGCAACATTAAATCATATAAGCAAACATAACCATGAAATGGAAATAACATCAATACACATGACACAATGATTTTGACATGGAAAACCCTGTTAAGGGAAAAAACCACGGGGTGATTAACCCAAGATTGTATTCTTTGTTAGAAGAATAAGATAGTACAAAATAGCACTTGCCAATTAGGGCTCACTACCTGAGCACACTGCTCACAAGAGGCTCACTGCCTACAGTAGTTTATACAAGGAAACTAGAGACTTGAACTGATGAGAAGCATCCACATATGCTGAGGTTCAGTTCCAGTTAGGTTCAATACACTGATCTACTGCAGTTCATTCTTTGTCTTCTTTGGTGCTACTGTCCTATCACATAGCGGACTTGCCTTATTGTTCTTCTGCTTTTCTTCACACACCACAATGTACAACACACCTTCATACTAAGATCAATTTGGCATATATATATTTGCACCAAGGATTTCATCCACTTTCTAGTCAGCATCCATAATACTTACTATTTTTCCAAACTCTTGGTCTGTCGGCTGAATCCTTGCTTATCAAGTGATGCGTATCAAAGAGATGCTTATAGAAGTCATTAATCATGTCGGCCAATCATGAATGATACCTTAAGAAACTTGATCACAAACAATAACTCATCTGGATTAAGATCTGATGCTCTGTCAGTCAGTTCTTCCTCTGTCAACTCTGCCAAACAGGAGCCCAACACTTAGGTGCTCATATCTTTTCACTCTTCCATCATAGAAGGCTCAATCTCTGGAATGTATCAGTCAAGGTACACCTCTTGAATTCCCCAAGTCTACACTTTACTAAGATACTTCCTCTGAGAGATCCAGACCTGACTGTCGGACCTTGCCACATGCTCTATTCTTGCTTACAGGACCATAACATTCTTCAATCTGACTTCCGGTATAGGCACGCCATGTCCTGCAGATGTGTGGGATGAACTTTGTTGCCATCAATGACAACAATCATGAAGCTACAATGTGTCTCTTGCCAACATGATGCCTATTTGCTAGGTTTTCATCATGGTACTTTCCCAAGGTGCCATAGAAATGGTTTTCACCATTGGACGAAATGATTTTACTTTACTTTTTATATTTTTTGATAATTTTTTTAGTTCTTTAGATTTTTAAAAATTTGACAATGGTTGTAGCCTCCTTAGGCATGAAATCCTTGAGGTGTATAATGTTCATAGGCTCATCTAATTCTTGGCCATCTGAAGTAGCTAACTTGTATGCTCTTGATTCATATTTAGCAATGATTATGTACAAACCCAACCAATTCAGCTCGAAGTTACCCTTTTGTCTCTATTTTGATTTGTATTATTCTAGTTCTCTTTGAGGACAAGATTACCTATTTCAAATTTTCTGTTGCGGATGCATTTGTTATAACTACAACATAATTGATTTTGATATGCATTAAGGAAATTCAATGCATTGAGCCAGTGCTCATCTAGAAGTTTAAGCTCATGTAGCCGTGCCACTGGATATTGTTCATTAGTAATGAGATCATGCAAGGAAATACACAAAGATAGTAGATCAACTTCGATTGGCAAGATGGCTTCAGTGCCAAAGACAAGTGAATATGGAGTTGTGCCTGTAGGGTGCGAATGTTGGTGGGATATGCCCATAAGGTGGGGTTGAGGTGAAGGTGCTAGTCATGACCAACATCATTAACAATTTTTTTGAGGGTTTTGTTTGATGCCTCATCTTGTCCATTACCTTGTGGGTAATAAGAAGTGGACCACTTGTGCTTGATGTGGAATTGGTCACAAAGGGCACGCATTTCATGGTTTTTAAAGGACTTGATGTTGTCTATGATGATGGTGGAGGGAATACCATAATGAAAAATGATGTGATCAAGTATGAATTTAGAGATTTGGTTTCTAGTGGTGTAGGTGAGTGGAATGACTTCAACACTTTTGGTGAAATATTTAGTAGCTGTAATGATGAACTTGTGTCCACTAGAGGAATATGGGTTTACCTTGCCAATGAGGTTGAGGCCCCATGTAGATAATGGCTATCATGTAGTGGTTAGTTGGAGAACTTGTGATGGTGCATGCATTATATTCCCATGCTCCTAGAAAGCAACACACTTCTTGGCATACACACATGCATCGGATTCCATCGTAGGCTAGTAATACCCTATCTGGAGTAACTTTTTAGTTAAGGTCATACCATTGGTGTAAGCACCACAAATACCATTGTGTACCTCTTATATCACTAGCACAACTTCATTTGAATTAAGACATCTAAGCAAGGTACCATCATAGCCCTTACAATAGAGTGTGCCACCAAGGAGGGTAAAGCGAGATGCTTGGTGAATGAGGGCTTTGCGTTGGGTCAACGAGAAATAAGGTGGGATGGTTTGGTTGTTAAGGAAGGTGTATATGTCATTATACTAAGGGAGTTGGGTCTAACAAATTCACACACCATTTCAATTTCTAAGATGTCATATGCTGGGACTAGAAGTTGTTCCACTAAGAACCAATATTCTTGGGTGTCATGTTTCATTTCCAAAAGAGATCTGATTGTAGCCATGAATCAACATTCTTATTATTGATGCGGGGGATTTGTGCAAAACATATACCTAGGAAGTATTGTTTAAGGCTATAGACCATATGCTTGTAAGGTATGAGCTTGTCTTCTTTAGTAAGAAATTCATCTTTAACCTACTTAATGACTAGCTGAAAGTCACTATAAACTTGAAGATATTGTATGTTCCATTGGATGGCTGGTTTGAGAGCAAAGATGAGTGATTCATATTCTATAATGTTGTTTGTGTAAGAAAACCCAATTTAAAATGATTTTAGAATAAGGTTCCCTTGAGGTGTGATAAATAAGATACTTACTCCTGATCCATGGGTGGTGAAGGAGCCATCAAAATATAGAGTCCATGGTTTGTGTTCCTCGACATCTAGGATTGACTCATTTGTGAAATCAAATTCCAATGGTTGTATGTCCTGTCGTGGAGCTTTTTCTAACTAGCCAGTGATGATTTGTCCCTTGATTGCCTTTTGATTCACATATGCAATATCAAACTTGCTGAGTAACATGACCCATTTTTCAATTTTGCTAGTTAGTGCTACCTTGGATAGGAAGTACTTGAGGAGTTCAACTTTAGTAATGAGATGAGTAGTGGCATTAAGCATATAGTGTCAGAGCTTTTAAGAAGAAAACATTACTGTTAAGCATGCTTTTTCCATGAGTGTGTAGTTGAATTCACTGTCTACTAGGGTTACACTCAAATAATAAATGGCCCTTTCACGTTTCTGGTCATTGTGTTGTGCAAGGAGGGCCCACCTAAGGTATGCTAGGTAATCAAAATGTAGAGTAGCAGGGGCTTATTAGGATTTAGGGCTACACGGAGAGATATTTCTTGATCTAGTCAAATGCTTGCTGACATTGCTCATCCCATTGAAAGGTGGTATTTTTCTTGATCAGGTGTGAATAGGTTTGGTATTTGTTTGCTAGTTGGTGATGAAGTGGAAAATAGCTCAAGGAGCTTCCCTTGAAGGTTGCGTAACTACTTGAGATTGCATGGAGGAGGAATTTCTACAATAGCTTTGAATTTATTAGGATCTACTTCAATGCCACAACGGGAAACAATGAACCCCAAGAGCTTTCCTGAGGTGACCCTAAAGACACACTTTTTTGGATTCATCCAGACCTTATACTTTTTGAGGCGTTGAAATATGTGGCACAAGATGGTTGGGTGGTTTTTATTGCGTTTGGACTTGTCGAGGATATCATCCACATAATCTTCAACTATGTCATGCATCATTTCATGAAATATAATTGTCATCGCTCATCAATAGGTAGCACCATAATTTTTTAGCCCAAAAGGCATGACCTTATAACAAAAGTTTCCCCATGGAGTGATGAAGGTGGTCTATGTTGATCTTCAGGGGCTATCTAGATCTAATTATATCTAAAGAAGCCATCCATTAATGATAACATTTCATACCCAGTTATGAGATCTACGATCATATCAGTGTTTGGAAAAGGAAAGTCAACTTTATGGCATGCTTTGTTGATATCCTAGAAATCACTGCAAACATAGATGCAGGCTCAGTTTTCTTCCTAATAGGGACCACATTAGGGACCCATTTAGGATAATCAATGGGATGAATGAAGTCCACATCCAAGAGTTTCTACAATTCTTCTTTTACCAAGAGGGCTACTTGGGGGTGCATTTTGCGTACCTTTTGGGAACAGGTTTAGCATCGGGATGAACCACAAGATGATGCATGAC
The DNA here is from genome assembly GCA_027924645.1 of Cunninghamia lanceolata. Lineage (NCBI taxonomy): Eukaryota > Viridiplantae > Streptophyta > Pinopsida > Cupressales > Cupressaceae > Cunninghamia > Cunninghamia lanceolata. The sequence goes on along the minus strand of BSBN01000261.1, from coordinate 31,187,943 downwards.
TAAAGATGGGTCGATTCCTAGCATATTCGCATAAGACCATGTGAAGATATTAGCATAATCTTTGAGGGTGGTGGTGATGCCTTCTTTGATGTTAGGGTCTAATGCAACTTCTATCTTGGTGAGTTTAGGATCTTCTTTTGTTCCTAGGTTGATATTTATAGCCTCTTCGATGAGGAGAGGGGAGCCATGTTATAACTAAGAAGGTGCTAATGGAAGGTGAAGTTCATCATCAAGGAGCTCTTGGGGAGTGACCATGTTTTATGGGTCATCTGAGTCTATCACAAGTTTCTTCTTATCCTGTTGCTCTTCTACCTTTTGAGGTGCCTCAAGACTAGAGGGTTCTTCTTGTCCTCTAAAATAAGCAAAAGTGTTAAGTATGGTGGTGAAGCCTTTCTTATTATCTTTAGGGGGAGTCAATCTCAAAGCTTCATAAGTTCCATTATGGCTTCACAATTTTGGAAAACATCAAATGCTGGAGGGTCACATTGGTCCCAATCAATAAACTCAGGGTATTGTAGGTCTAAGGAGATGGTGAGGATAGCAGTCTCATGGAAGAGGTTAGTGGTGGTAAACTTTTTGAAAGGATCATGAGAGAGGCCTACATCAACATTGTTAAGATTAGGGGAAGCATGCCCAACAAGGTTAGAGGTGTCACACACAACATCATGTTGTTCATCCTAGGGGGATAACCTAGCCCATGAGGCCATCTACCTAATGTGACTTGCAAAGGGTCACAAATTCTTTTCTCATGGAGGCCAGGGCCTTTTCCTTTGTACTTTATGTTGTAGCACATCTGCATGGGTATGGGGTATTTGTTCTCTTAGAAACAAAAGGCATACTCTTCATCATTATAGATCCAGGTGTCATTGGAGCCTTCAATAATTTCTTCTACCAATGAACCATTGGGGATGAAGACAATAGGTTCATATTGCATCATGTGGGAAGGGTCACTGGATGTGGGATGAGGTTGACCATAGGATTAGGGGGAAAGGGGAAGCTTGGTGATATAGAAGGAATTATGGAGTTCATACTTGCCACATCCTTTATTAACAATCTTAAGGGATGTTTTGATGGGTGTTTGTTTAGGGGTCAGGCTAGTGAAAGTGGAAGGGATGTTGGTAGGGTAAACACAGGATGTGGATTTGGTGGAAGTGTGATTAGGCACCACCTCAAAAATTGGACAATGGTGAGATTTATGGAATTGACCCTATAGCATTTTACAATATTGAAATGGGTGAGGGTTCACAAGAATAGTGACTTCTAGACCATTGTATGTAAATTTGAGGCATTGGTGATAAGTGGAATGGATGGATTACATGGCATGGATCCATGGGTAGTTGAGGAGGATGTTGTATGGGAGGTAAAGGTTGACAACATGACATAAAGTGTGCTAAAATACATGCTCTAACTCTACGGGTAGGTGGAAGGTCCCAACAGAGTCTCACTCCACATTGTGTTATGCCTTAATATAAATAATTTGTGTAATTAGGACTTCTACTAAGTATCCAAGCTATTGTACTAATTTGAAGGTGGAAAGGTTTAGTCCTAACCCATTACTAATGAGCATCCATTTAATTTTATGCTTGGAGATGATGATTTCAATGTGAAGGGGATGGGTATGTGAAGGATCAATGGAGGGCATGCCACTTGGGATAAATGTGAGGTAGTGATTAGTAGAGAGGTGGTTGATGAGGGATTGAAAGTGGGATGGATCAATGCCATTGGGGACATGTGAGTCCTGAAGAATGTGGTTTAGGATATCCTTGTGAGTGGGAGAAGTTTTAAAGAGTTTGAGGATGGATATTTGTGTGGGCATGTACTTAAGATGGTCAAGGAGATCATATTTATTTTGGGAATTGGTTGGAGGTGGCCTTGGATGGTGACTTTTCTGCATTGAGTGGTGATGGTGTAAGCATGAGGATTTGATTTTTATGGAGTGGATGCAGTCATGGGATTGCTCAATATTCCCAATGACAGAATCATAGTTGTAAGGTGTTTTATGGTAGTCAATTTTGTGGGTTTGGGAAGTTTGGCCTTAGTTTTGCTTAACATTGATCATGCTTTGGAAAGGGATTTTGGTATATTCCCATATCCTTGTTAGGTGATGAATCAAAGGGTCCTTTGAATTTAATTTCACCATGGTCAATGAGGTCTTGGTTGTAATGTTTTTAACTTCATACATTTTCTTGTGGCATGACCCTTAATGTGATGATATATGCAATATTCATTCTCATGGAACCATGATGGTTTGGGTTGGTTCTCATCAAAAGGTTGGGTGAGGGGAAAAGTGATCATGTTAGCCTTAACATGTTTCTAGAAAACCACTTCAACAGGTTTAGCAAGTAAATCGTCTCTTTTTATTTTCCCTCTTTTGTTTGGGCTTCCCTGTAGGGATGGTGATGGAGGAGGGCTATTGTAGTTTTTGGACACGATTGGAATCAATGACCCCATCACCGACTACATTCTTGTTTTTTAATTTTATTCTTGCTAAAGAATTTTAGTTTTTTAGGCTTGGTTTAATCATTGGAATATAGTTCGATCAATCCTTTAGCAATGAGGGGTTTTTTGATGTGAACATCCTTTTCAATTATTTCATCAAATGTGGTCACACAATGTACTTGTAGGTGGAAAGCCAATTTGAGGTTAAGGTTGGTGATAAAAATATGTACAAGTTGTTTTTCTAGAACGGGCCAAAGAAATTGACTTGTGAGGCCCCTCCACCATTGTAAGAAGGATGAGAAGATCTCTCTCAACCATTTTTTAGTATTACAGAGGTCCATCATGGTTAGTTCATGTTTGACATTGTAAGAGAAATGTTTGACAAATTTCTTTGTGAGGTCAAAAAAGGTAGTGATGGATCCTTTAGGTTAGTGGAGCAACCATTCTAATGCTTGGTCTCCTAGGCTTTGATGGAAATGGTAAAGAAAGTACTTGTCCTTGTGTGAAACTTCTTGGTAAGCCATGTAAATTTCTTTAACATGTTCCCTAGGGTTTCCCTTACCTTTATACTTTTCAAATTTGGGGAATACAAATAAAGGGGGAATGAGATTTGTGAGATGGAATGGTCGAGGGGGTAAGGACATAATTCCTCAAATGTGTCTTTCCTGGCTTGCCACTCAAGGTAAAAAAAAGGGGTTTCACGAGGCAAGGGAGGAGGGATGTAGGTGTGGTATTGTTGATTGTGATGGTTTGGTTTATTGGAAGGGACATGTTTGGGGTTCTAAGTGTGGCCATGTTTGGGGATGGACATGTTGGCATAAGTGTAAATTAGTAAATAACCATGTTTTGAGTGGGTGGCATGGGCTTTGGACTTGTTTCGAGTTTCAGTGGTAGATGTGGGTTGGGATGTGGAAGGTGTGTTAATGGTATTGGTGTGGTGAGAGGATTTTTTTGGGTCTTATTTTATATTATTCCCTTTTATCACAAGGGGTGACTTAGTTTGACTCTTGGTGTTGGACTTGATATAATGGGTATGGTCATAGCTTTTGTTAGGAATGCCATGGATTGGGATTCTGTCATGGTCACGACCATGATTAGGGATTTCATTTTGCATTGTTGTCGAAGTTGGAGAGGTCATAGCTAGGGGCAACTTGGCCCCTACCTCTATTGCATGACAAAGGATATCATTTTTGTTTGTTTTGATGAACCTATTAATAATACTATGTCCTTGTTGGGAATTTAGGAATTGATCATAGTTGAAAGTGTATTCAAGTTGGCTGGGAGCCTCACTATCCTTGCCACTATTGTGAGGGTGTGATAGTCCTCCCACATGGGAGTGGAAGTTCAAAGGAAGGAAGGGGCTCTTCATTGAACTCTATCCTGAACTTATGTTTTTAGCTTGTGATAGGAGGCATGCAAGCAATTACTAGGAAGGTGTTTTGGGAAGATTGACTTTGTTTTGAATGGGATCTTTAGCCTTGGCCAATGATTAATTCTTTGGATGGTGGACTTTGGATTTGGATCTAAGGTTCCAAGAAGGAATCCCTTTGGAAGACTACAATGATGGTTATGATGATCGGGTTGGTTTGGATTGGTAGGTGACAAATGTTAAGGGTGATTAGGTTTTTGGTTTGTTGATGATTGATGTTGGATTATTTGATTTTGGATGGTAGAGTGGGATGATAAATCCCAAGGGTGACTAAAAGATTGGATTTGAATATTTAGGACTTATTGGGTTTGGTCTTTGGATAAGTGTTGTGGGGAACCTAGGAGTATCCTAATGTGTGAAGGATGACTATTGGGATGATTAGATTTTGTGTATGGGAGAATGGGTCAAGTTGGACAATGTTAGGGAACTTGGACTATTGGATAATAAATCTTTGGATCCTTTAAGATGATTATGGATCAATTAGATTTTGGGGCCTAAGGATGATTTTAGGTCCCAAGGGGGGATTGATTTTGGGGTCTAAGAATGATTAAGACCCCAAGGATAGGTTAATTTTTGGGGCCTTATATGGATTATTAAGGCCTCAAAGATAGTTGATTTGGCTGGATTGTTGATTTTAGGGATCAAGCAAATCTTAAGGATGGATTTGTTGGTTTAGGGTGTCCTAAGGAGTGGAAGGGTAAATTTAGAATTAAAGAGGTGATTTGGGGGTGGGGGAATAAATAGGTTTTAAGACTAGGTTAGGGATGTAGGAGGTTTAAATGTTTTGGATCAAAGGTTGGGGATTTTAAAAGAATGCAATGACTTGGCTTGAGATGAGATGGAGTTGTTTGAGCTTGGGGAAAAATTATGCAGGATGTTTAGAATTCCAAAGTTTTGATAGGCTAGGGATCCTTGGATTCAAATGTTTTGCTTATGGTCTATGTTTTTGTCAAGGCAATGTTTATGATTTTGGGAGGGGGGATTTGGTTTGGATTAAGGTTTTACAAACAAGCATAGGTTTATCGCAATATCAAACAAAGTAAGGATGTCAATAACCTAACTTTAGTAAAAAAGGGCAAGTCAATTTCTGTTGGCCCATGAGTATACTATCTACTAAGTTGTTGATAGCTAGGAAATGTAAGGTCATGTACCACCTATACACACCTTGCCATGGAGGCCAAGGCCTTTCCCATGACAAGCTCTATTTTTGCAAACTTAGAAGTACAATATAAGTAAATTCCTAGGCTTAACTGGTATTTGGTGCACCATAAAAAAAGACGGTTGAAAGGTCTTAAGCTAGGATAACAAGGCTTCTAGATGTATCCCTAATATATGCAAGGTACAAGGGGAAAAATTCCATGAACAAGGATCCCATCTATAAACATGTGTTCATGGTCAAATCAAATCCCACTTTACCTTGGCTCCTTATGAAAGGGGCACCAAGGTTGTGCCAAGACACGATAATGGATCCTATTGGGATACAACTTTCATTCTCCTCCTTTGATATACCCTACCAGAATGCATGGTTTCAGTCATCCCCTAAGGTGAAAAAATCCTTAGGTAGGCCCCTAGAGGGAAAGAACTCCAAGTGATTTAGATTCTCAAGATCATCTTTCAATGTGAGGGAAGAGCATACACAACTTGGAATTCTTGGGATAAACAAGAGTGAACCAAGAGGTGCTTTTGATCCCCAAGATCACCTTTTGGTGCAAGGGGAGAGCACACACAATCCCTTGACTCACACATGGACACCAAACAAAGTTAATTAACCTTACGAAATGAAATGTGTGGTGTGAAAATGTATGTGTTTAAAGGGTGTTTTTGATTCCCAAGATCACATTTCAGTGCAAGGGAAGAGCATACACACACCTTTAAGCAAACCATGTTCACCAAACAAAGTTAATTTTAATGTCCCAAGTAAAATGTGAAGACAAATACACAAGGTTTAATGATAGGTATTCATCAATCAAACCTACAAGAAACTTGTTAGTAGTTTTGGATGTTTAGAGCTTCTACCAATGAACCTCGAAGTGGTTAGTGATCAAAATTTCAAGATAATTCAATCCACAAGCAAAAGAGGTTAGCTAAAATGATAAAAAATAATGCTGAACAATGTATGGAGATGCACAAATGCTAACACATAGGGAAAAAATGCTACATAGAATGAAAAAATAGCAAACTAGAAAGTAAAATTGACATACTATGTACATATGACATAGGAAAATGCACAGATGCTACTCAAAATGTAAAAATGCCACAGGGGATCTTTGTCTGTGCCTAAATGGAATCACAGAAGCAAAAATGCAAAAAATAGTGAAAAACACTCAAAGTCCTACAAAAATAAAGTTAGCCTAGAATCCTAAGGATGCTCACAGTGCTCCCTGTAAGTCAAACTTAGTACCGAACCAAATAAAGTTAGTTAACAGCCAAATTTTTATAGAAGATGAAACTTACAAAAAACCCTTCTTAAAATGATTAGTGAAATGACCAACAAAATGATAAAAAAACCATGAGAAGGCCTAAATAACACAAAGGATGATGTTAATGAAATTAAGAGGCCTAAAAACCTGCAAAAAGAGAGGGTGCCATTTGAGATAGGGCACATAAGCCATGGGAAATGTAGAAATGCCATGAGAAATAAAAAAGTGCCATTTACACTGAAAATGCCCCTAAACCTGCAAAACATAAAGATTAGTCCAAAAAACCTTCAAAACCCTACCAAATAAGAGTTAGCCAATCCTTAAAAATACAAATGAATATACCTTGCAATAAAAATTAATGCAAAGGAAAAATAGTGGGATAATTATGCAAGAGGGCAACTAAACAAAAACCCTACAAATCTTTAGCTAAAGATGATTATAAATGATTAGAAAATGATGGAAACACTCTCAAAACCTCAACACAACACTAAGGGCAATGTTAAAGGACCTAAAAAACCAAACACTTGTAAAGAAACAAAGTTAAGGATGTGAAAATGTTAAGAATGCAGAGACGCCACAGGCCAGACACAGAAGTTACAACAATGTGTTGTTTGCATTAAAAGAGTAAAATAAGACCCAAAAGATGCAGAAACACCATGGTCACTTACATAGATGTCATTACATAGGGTGGAAATTCTAGGAACCTAGGAACACGTCCAAGAATGTCAAAAACCTGCAAAAACTCACAAAAAACATTCAAAAGACAAAAGATTAGTATGGGACAAGAGTCCCATCAGGCGTGCCAAAAATGTAGAGGCTAAAATTGGATAAAATAAGTGTAAGCAAGTGATAGACAAAACCTACAATCTAATACTAACATCTACCTTCAGTTTGAGCAATAATGGAAGTAAAACAACAATATGAAACACAAAGAAAGAGCATTCTACCTCCATTGTTCCTTGTAGATGTGCTCCAATGATCATAGTTGGTGTACTATGATATGATGTGGGTACTCAGGTGCTTGGATATTGCTGAATTTGGATGCATGTGGATACTATGAAAATGGATGATCAAATCCTTTGGGTGAGCCTCCTTAAATAGACTTTCCCAAGGGAGAATGGATGGTTGTGATTGAGAGATGAAGATCAATGGTTGGGATTTTGATTCAAGAGGATATTCATTAGCCTTGTGACAAGTGGCATGATGAGAGGCCTCATACAATATGGATTGCTAGGATCACCTTAAAGTGTAGGGTGGCATGATATGGAGACATGTGGAAGAGAGAGAGTGAATGCAAGTCAAAGGTAGAGATGAAGGGAGAGAAATCAAGGGTCAAGATTGACCCATGCAATATGCTCATACATGGGTGAGCAAGAAGTGGGGGTGATGTGGGAGTCAAAGATGCTTCCAAGTTGGCATGCTAACACATGTGTGAGAAAGGAGTGGGATGAGCTAGCATGCTCACATATGTGTGAGCAAGGAGTGGAGGTTGGACACATGTTAAATGATGGATGGTTGAAATCTCAATCCATGTAGATGGATTAGATGGTGAGGATTAAAAGGGAGAGGATCGTGGATTATTAAATTAGAAGAAATGTTAATGCGGGTTAATTAGTCTTATATATTAATTAATTATGGATTAATTAATTGATTAAGCTGGGGAATGGGGACTAAGGTTATTAATTAAGTTGGTTTAATTAATTAACCTTAGGAATGAGTTAGTAAGTATTAGTTAATCATTAATTAATTAATTAATTATGGGAAGATGAGGTAAATGCAGGAATAATTAATTAAAAAATTACTTATTTAATTAATTTATAGGTGTAGACACCTAGAATTTACCATTACCATTAACCCAATTCTTGTCATTATCCTTACACTAATTAATTAAATAAGTTATTTAATTAATTAGGACATCCCTTTTCCATGAACTAATTAGCACATCTTAACGTTAATTAAATAAATTATCTTATTTAATTAACTAGACTAACATCCTAACATTAGTTAATTGAATAAATCATATTTTATTTAATTAACTAAGCCAATGTCACCTTACCCAAAAATCCATGTCACTATATATTCTAATTAAAATATTCACTTCCTAACCAAACCTATCTTAATAATGATTTCTAATCCATTTCATCAATCCAAGACCAAAACAATTCTAAATCCTAGCCATCCACCTCTTAATCTAAATGAGAACTTTAAATCCCCACCATCCATTATCCCAAGAGAATCCACACCCTTCATTCCACGCATGTGACTCTCACACATGTGTGATATGTCCCATCCCAAATTCCATGAGTCTTCCCACACACGTGTGAGATTTCAATCCCTACCCTTCATTCAAATCAAGAAGATCTCAACCCTCCATTTTCTCTCAATCCATGTCCCATCAACTTGCACCTCTCCCAAATCAACACTTGTCATCTTCTCATTCCACCATGCAAGATAATTAATTTCCATCATTCAATCTAAGATTAAATCTTATCCATCCATTCCATCCATCTCCAACCTATAAATCTATCCCATCCTCAAGCATTTGGCATCAACAAAAATCCACAAGTGTATGTTGTCACATTGAGGAGATCAAGAGAAAATCAACATTCAACAACATCATCAATCTTATATTGGAGAAAATCACCACATCATGGAAGGTATAATGTTGTTTTAAGTTTGCATCATTTGATTTACTTTCCATTCCATGCTATAACCCATGTTTTTTGTAAGTCTAGAATAGGAAGTATATTTTTATATATTTGTTTCCATTTTGAATTCTAAACTTAGGCATTACATTTTGGCATGCCTAATTTTGCATTTTTTTATAACATGTGCTACTAATGCCTTACTTGCAACACTTTTTGCACATCAAAGACATCTAGACCAAACTATTAACATTTTTTTGGTGCAACATGCTTGCCAAAGACTTATTTTCTCCACTATTTTAGTTGCACATATGAACATGTTTAAGGGAAATTAACACCTTATTTGTCGTGTCTTGGATCTCACTTGTGTGTATGTTGTCTCCTCACATCCTAGGATGATCATGGAGATAAAAAAACAAAATTTTGATCTCTTTTGTTTATGTGTTAACCCAAGGCACCTAGTGTATGTATGCTCTCCTTTCACACCACAAGGCAATCTTAGGGATCAAAAGCACCTAAGTTCATTTCCCTTTAGGGGGCTTTCCTAGGGATTTCATCACCCTAAGGGATGACCTCAACAACATGTTCTAGCTAGGTATATCAAAGGGGGGAGAGTGAAAGCTATAGCTCAAAGGAGTCATCATCGTGTCTAGCATGGCCTTGAAGCCCCTTCTTGTAAGGAGTCAAGGTGAAGTGGAATTGGGCTTGCTCATGAACACATGCTTATAGATGGACTTTGGTTCACAGAATTAGGCCTCACATACCCTCATGTATATTGAGTATATCCCTAATAAACTTGTATAGCCTAGATAGCAACCTTCAAACTATCCTTTTTCATGGTGCATTGGATATTAGTTAGGCCTAGGAAGTTACTCATGATGTACTTGCAAGTGTGTTGAGATAGAGCTAACATTGAGAAAGTATTTCATCTCCAAGGTAATGGGTGCATAGGTGGTACATGACCTTGCATTCCCTAGCTATTTTCCACTTGGTAGATAGTATATTGTGGGCCCACAAAGATTGACACACCCTCTTGACTAATCTTGGTTGTTCATATGCTTGGCATGTTTTCATTTTTTAAAGCCTATGCATCCCCTTGCAACCAAAATCTAAAATCAAAATATTTTGCAAACTTGTGCATGTTGTGTGAAATTTATTGTTTTCAAATTGCCCTAAGTTCAAGCATCCATCAAGCCATCCAATTACCCACTCCAGCTCATCCTAATCATCCATCCTATCCTAATCATCCCCAAATCATCCACACCATCCCTTAACCTTTCTTAAGGCATTGTATTATTGACCTAATCAATTGTTTAATCCAAGGTTTGATCCTAATCCTTGAGCTAATCAATTTATCCCTAAGCCATTATCAAGGACCCTAATCCTAATCAAGTTACCCATAATTAATCAAGGTCCTAATAGTAATCCATCTAGTCCACCTAATCCATCTCCCTCATCACATAAACATAATCCCTAACTAATCCCATCATTGGGCCTCACATCCATTATCACCCTAATCACATCCTAATATATCCCTTAATTTATCATTCTAATCCAAATCCACCTAATCTAATTTCATTCAAATCCTACCTAATTAACTCATAAATCCCTAATCACATCCCATCATCCTTAGCCTAAGTCACCTTTATCACTTGATCATTGTTGACAGGATATAGGGCAACTAGTAGAACCTACCGTAGGTCACCGCAAATGGAGTGCGGAGGATAAGGCTGACATGACTGATAGTATTAAGAGTGTTTTGTAAGGGACACATCCCTATTGCAATATATTGTATAAAGATATGTAATAGAGAAATGTAATGTAAGTGGATGTAAGAAGTATAATATATAGAACAAAGACTTAGACCTACCTTTTTTATCTAATGATGAATATGAATATATAAGGAGATATAAGGATTATAACTAAAGGATTATATGTCTATCTATGTGTTTAACTTATGGGATATGACTGGATCTACCACATGATGTTGTTTCTTACTATTTTTCTATGCTATTCTATCACTATCACGTCTGGGGTATAAACTAACTTTAGAGATTTAACTCAAGATCAGTTCTCTAGATTGTGTCCTGCTATTTCTTGCCAACATTTGGTTTTGTTTCTAGGACCCTAGACATAACAATGGAGAATGAATAAAATGAACAAGTGAAAGGAAAGTGTGGAACAATAAGAATGGTTAGATAGGTAAAGAGGAAAGAGATTTTTTTTTATGATCTACGGAGAATTCTCTTAGGTCCTATCCTTGTGAGAGGGGGACAAGCACCTAAGGGATGACAAATGGAAAGGGGGAGGGAACTCAAAAGATCCTTGAAAAGATGTAATGTGAGCATTCGAAACAAGCTGATCATGGGATACATAAGGATTAATGAAACACCATATCTAAAACACCCATGGAAAAAGGGGATAACAAGAAATTAAGGGAGGTTAAGGAAATCATACAAACTAGAATGGACATGAACATGGAGGAAAGAAAACAAAAATAAACTAAAGAGAGACAGGAAAGATACCACAAAAGGATGGAGAAGGCAGAAGAGTTAAGAAGAGAACTCACCATGAAGGTTGTGGAAGAAAAAGAATTAGAAATTGAGTGTGCCAAGGAGGGTGCTGCTGCGTACGCCATGGTGGGTGCAACTGAACAACTATATTCACTAAATTTAGAAGGAAATGAGTGCACCATAGGGGATACCACAAATGCAACAAAAAGTGATACACACAACACTCCATAACAAATAAATATTACATATTGATAATTATACTAAGATAATCAAAAATCTAGAAGGAAGCATTAACATGTATGGAGATTATAGGAAGACATGGGAGGAAAAATGCAACAGACACCTAACCCTACCACAACTATGCAAATCACCATATATTCATCCTAACTTCACTAATGTTCAGATTAGGATTGATGAAAAATGACAAACATTCTTTAACCTTATACAAAATATTCATCCTTTAAACTTTGATGAAGCATACTTGGAAAAACTAGTAAATAAAAGTGTGAGAAGAGTAAGAGAGAAAGAACTAAAGGCAGTATTTGATAAAGATGAATTCTTGATTAATGAAGTAAATGAAAGAAGAAAAGATAATGAAATGACACCTTTAACAAACAACATGTCCTTAACTAATTAAAATATATCTCCAAACACAAAAAGGCATTTCAAATAGGTGCAACCCCCAAACTAGGAGTCATCTCTAGTGCCATATAAAACTAGAAGGATTTTTGTGAAAAATAAAAATGAAGAGTTAGATAACCAAAGACAATAGGAAGAATAGAATGTAAAAGAGTGTGAGGAAGTGATAGGGAAAGATTACTTTGACATTAAACTATAGAGAGATAAAGGAAGGGAAGGAAAAATCTTACTGAAAAGGACAAATAAGAAACTACAAAAGAACATAAACAAACACATTGCAAAGAGGAAAAAACTCAAGAAAAATGAAAAATGGACTCTCCCATCAAGTTACTAGTGTTCAAGAAGGACACCTCTAAAGCAACAGAGAATGTATTCATTTTAGAATCAACATGACAAAGAAAAAATGTAACTCAGGATTAGACCAAGTTATTTGACTTTTTAGGAACCCTAATAAATGGCACTTTGAATTGGTATAGAAAGAATTGTCCTAATCATGACAAAACATGGGATGAAATAAAGAAAGAGTTCTTAGATAACTTTGAATCCCTAGAGATCTCTAGTGAAGGGGTAAGAAAAATGAGGGACCTACTCTAGAAGGAGGGTGAATCTATTAAAGATTTTGATTAAATATTTAACAAAACTTCCTAGAAATTAGAAGAACCATTGATGGAAAAATAAAGAATTGAATGAATTGTTTTAGGATTAAGTCTTGACATTAGAACATCCATGGATGGAAATTTTTTTAATTATTATTTAGAAGCAATAACCTTGACATGCCACATAGAAGCACAAACCTAGTGGAGGAATGATAAAACTCAAGAAAATATGGAAATGGAGAAACTTAGATTAGAATTAGAACAATTAAAATTCAAACAGGAGATCCTTGCAAGAAAAGAAAATAGTCCGCAGAAACAAAGACCCAATATATTGTGCTCATATTGTACAAGAGAGGGACACCTAAGAAGTAAATGCCCAATGTTGAAAGGTGAGAAAAAGGCTACCACATTAAAGGTAGACCTAAGAACAATGCCTAAGAGAAATAACACCGTATATTGCGGCATCTGCGGCGAATGAGATGACCATGAAACAGAGGATTGTCCATCACAACTATTCAGATTAAGAGAGGAAGATGATGACCATGAACTCTAGTGTAATACCCATTGCAACTGCAATAGAACTCTTAACCACGAAATGACGTATGTCAAGGGATTGGTTGAGAGACCCCTCTACAACCAAAATCACACATACAAAGCTCCTAATTGGCTAAACCAAAGAAATGTCAATACATTACAAAATACTTTAACTCCAATCAAATACCATTCATAAATAACTATAATAATGATGAAAGGGAACAATATAATGGTTATAGAGGTGGTAGAGGTAGAAGAAGGAGAGATGATGTAACTTGTTATAAATGTGGTAAACAAGGACACTTCGCAAACGAATGTTGGGGGGACAGGAAGAAATAATGTAAATTTTGTGGAAACTCAGAGAATGACTTATTAATTTACGATAAAGAACAATAGTATTTCAGAAATGCACCTTCCCAGTCTAAAATGATGAACTACAAGGGTTCAATTCACAAAAAGGAGCCCGCATAATAAGAAAAACACCAAAAGATACATGATAGGTAGCTAGGAGATTCCAAAATGAAAGCATGTATGAGTTAGACACTATACACAATGAAACATCAGATGATGACTACTACCATAATAAGTTAAAATCTAAACATATCAACCAAAAGAAAAATAAAGAAAAAACTAAAGCTACGGTAGTAACAAGATAGGAGGCAAATACCGCAAGAATAGAAAACACTAATAGTGAGGAAGACGAAGAAGAAGAAGAAGAAGACAACTTCTTCTCTAACAAAAGACAACATGAAATTTTTTTAGAACAATCAAAACAAATAATAGCTAAAGAACCACAAACAACAACAACAAAAACATTTCTTTTTTGAAGATGAAGTGGTCACATTAAAGCAACTAACAAAGTTAACACAACAACACAATCTGGTAGACAAACTAAAACAATTCTGTAAATATTGGAATAAAGACCAAAACCCTAAACCACAAATAAGAAAGATAAAAAAATAGCCCATCAATGGAAAACCAAACCACTGATGATAAATGCTCACATAGACAACAAAAAGATAAAGCAGGTTATGGTAGACCTTGTGCAAATATCAATATGCTATCAAAAAGATTTGAGAACAACTAGGAAGGACAAGACTAGAATAAACCCCATATAACATAAGCTTGGTGGATGGGTCAGCTATGGTTACACTAGGAACTTGGAGAAAATTAGAAGTTAATATAATGGGAGTTAAGCAAATAAGTAAATAAAAGATTTTGAAATAGTTGCAATGAAGGAACCATTTGACTCTTTTAATGCACGACTAGGTATCTAGTGGTTTATAAATGCCAATGGAATCATGGACTCTAGGAAGAAGGAGATCTCTTTCATTGATAACAACAAAATAGTACATACCCCACTAGGAAGGGACATTGAAGAAGCCTATGTAGAAGAGATTAACCAAGAAGACCATAGTGATGAGGATTCAAAAATCCTCTATTCAATATCCAAACTCCCTAAACATGAACTACAAGAGGAACCAAATTTAAAGGGGGAAATAGAAGTAGAAAGTGACAACTATAGTACAAACAATGAAGATGTATTAGAGGCATGGTTGCAAGATGAACTGGAAATCAAAACCTAGAGAGTTGTAGGATTTTGCGGGGTGTTTATGGTCAAAATCACAAAGGAATCCCTATGGCATAACACTACACATAATGATATAGTACCACAAAATACATGCGGTAACTTAGGAGACCAACTAGAAGACACAACCTCAAAACTACGTAAAGTCAACGACATCACAAAGGGCATTTCTCACATAAAACTTCCTAAATTCTCGAAAATAGGAGATCTACACACCTACTTAATAGAAATGGAAAGGAATTTTGAAGAATAACAAATAAGGCTAGAAGTACTACAAAATACACTTGTATGCAATGCTGCAAGTTGGTGGCATACACATAAAAAAACAATCTAGCACTAGCCAGTATTTAAAATTCTAATAAAAACTAGATATCTACCAGAATAAGGGGAATATAAGATCATACCAAAATACCAATGCCAAATTCCACCGCAAGAGCATTTGGAGATATGCATAATGGTCTAGAAGGGCACAAATGAATACGACACTGTTTAGGATGAAAAATGAAGAGGATTTTGGTTTTAATGATTTGTTTTGATCCTCCTTTCACCACTAAACATTCAAGGACAATCAACCGAGTAGAGAACTCTACTATAGATCTCCTATCACTTGGAACATAGGGGAAGATTGGAATTGTGTGATTTTGTTGTTTAATTAAGTCCAGTTATGCTCAAAACCCTAATTTCGTAAATTCGTAAACAAATGGACAAATTACAGAAAATGATTGCACACATAGATATCAAATGACAATCAAATGCATACCAGATTTCAAAGTTTAGTATCTGAAAAAGTCAGGGACTAATGAGCGAGTGCCCTAGTCCAGTGCCATAGTTTTTGTCAGGATTTGGGAATCTTGTCTGCAACCTGTTCCTGTTGTTCTAAAAATTTTCCAGTTGTGGGATCCAGAGGACTAATGAGCGGGCACACGAGTCTAGGTCCATGTTTTCTTATCTGATTGACAATTTTGATAGTCTACACTGCTCTCCTGCAACTCCACTACTTTCACTTTCGCCACCTATAACCTACAATCATAGAAAAGTGGGTTGGGGGTTGTGGTGTTTAGAGGCTTGTCTCAGTCAAGCCCTGGAGAGACATTTAAGTCTTCTGAACACCATTGTAAGATAAAGAGTCTGTATCCTTGTGTGATAGAGGCAAAATCTAAATGATAAATGATAGAAAATACAATTGATATCACCTTGTAGTGAAGATCTCATGGAAGGAAGATGCTCTTCATGCCATGAGGAGATGGATACCATATCTACAAATACAAACACAAGAATAACACAAATTCTGCTCTGCCACCCAATGAATGCCTTGAATCACTTTCGCATAAGCTTATCAATCAAAATTCCCATATAATTTCCATCTAGTTTACAAATGAATCACTAATCATGCTTATATATGCAACTACAAACATTCCCGCTAAGAATTTCGTAATTCAAACTTACCGTGTCGGCATAGGACCTAAATAACAGTCATAAACTGACACTTTGAAATTGGTCCCGACCTAAAATGGGGTAGGACTAGGGCGTGGGCGCCCAAGTCCTCCCCCCATTTTATGCAGGATTTATGTTAAGTGCATCCCCTGAGTCCCAATTGCCATGAAATTTCAGAGTTTTCTCATCGGGAGTCATCAAAATCATGCAAGAAGCTCTAAATGCATTCTAAGGGACCCAGGAGCTAAACCTTAAGAGGAAAAAGCCCCCAAGGTTACTTTTTCTGACATAGCATTTAGTGCCCACTTTAATGTATGTATAAATGCAAGGCCAATACATGCATTAAAGTATGGTCGACAAGCATAGAAAACACGCTAAACACGAAGAAGACATGCCAATCATAGTGAAGACAGTAACAGACACGTAAAACATGGAGAAGACAGTTACAATCACTCAAGACATAGAGAATACAGTATTGAAGAGATGCAAAACACAGTGAATATAGTGAATGCAGTGAATACAGTAATGATTTTCTTTTTCTTTTCTTTTTCTCATATATGAAATGTAGATGTAGGTACAAGGAAAGTAAACACACCACCCAAAATTTAGGAGGGACTCATCACCACTGGTCTTTAAACTGCATATGGGGCAACATACACGCCAAACAAATCTCAGAGTGCAGGAGGGACTCATCGCCACCAGTCTTTAAGACTGCACTTGAGAACAAACATGCCATACAAAATAAGCACACCATACAAATCCCAAAGCATAGGAGGGACTCATTGCCACCGGTCTTTAAACTATGGTTGGGAACAAACATGCAATACACACAAACATGGAAGACATAGAGAAAACACGACATACAAGTGATGGAGTGTTCCTATTTCTAGGTTCATCACCATCTTAGGCACATTATAGACACACATCGACGATTGGGCTTCACCACAACAATCACCGAAGACACGCTTTAAGTTAGTCACATAACTGCTCCCTACCTTTGCAAAGGACTTTTTGAAAATGACAGGATGTGCACTCTCCACGGGAAATACACCATCCCCACCTCCGCAGAGGGCTCAAGATAAAAAGTATATGTGCACTATCTCACCTCCGCAGAGGGCTCAAGATAAAAAGTATATGTGCAATATCTCACCTCCGCAGAGGGCTCAAGATAAAAAGTATATGTGCAATATCTCACCTCCGTAGAGGGCTTAAATGATTGTAATAGATTTCAAACAACTCTCAGAGTGTAGGAGGGACTCATCACCACCAATCTTTAAGACTACACCTGAGAACAAACACACTTTGCTAGTATCTAAAATAGACAGCTTACCTTATATATGACCCCACCTTAAGGTGGTTGATATCATGTACTGATATCAAGCACATTAAGGTGGGTAGAAAATGCACAAGGGAACACGAGCTCTCGCAAAGCCCATGCCCCCTAGAGGTGAAATGTACTTTACGATTGCCAGATGTTCCCACAAACACATTCTTGCAAGAAAAGTGTTAGCATCCATATAATCATCATAAAGAACAATGCATATGATCATTCACACAAAGAGCCAAGGTTATACTATGGATTCAGAGACTGAGTATAACTGTTGGGCTATACTGTAGAAATTTGAAAATCGAGTGTAACCAAGGCGAGATTCAAGGATAAACAAGGTGCACGGAGAAACAATATTGTTATAGTTTTTAAGTGCGATAAGACCAACATCAAGATCACACAAAGTGATTCTACTAGCCAAGCGTCAGATAATATATATCAACCCTATTGTCATGTATGGACTTGGTCCATTTATTGATTTCTCGCTAAAGGGACACTAGGTCCGTATTAGTATAATATGTTTTTCATCATCTGCCTGCTAGATAGAAACACTAGAGGAAGGGATAAAATAAATCAAGAGAGGAGAAACATGTGCCTTAGGGATAGTCATGTTCAGGAGGGTGCCCGCAAGTCACCAACCGCGATGCTATGTCCATAAGACACAACACACATCATTGAAAATAGAGGAGAAGCAATATAGAAGAATGATGATACAAATAGAAGGTCACAACAGAGGTGGTCTCTCGGTGTCCTGGACCTTACAAGAGAATCAAGGTTCATTCCAGGAGGCCTAAACAACACATAACACATCACAGGGGAAACACAACATGGAGGTAAAGGGTTAGAAATACTTACCTGTAGGGACTACCGAGCTAGCGATTGTCATAGATCTTGATCTTTACCTTAATGGTTAAGGCTTTATCTCTTCTTCTCTCTTCCACATTTTCATGAGTTTGTAAGGGTATCCTTGTAGGAAGGTTGTCTATTAATGATGGTAGAGAGGGATATTGCTATTTTCTATGTCAGGTAAATGAGGTGATGTAGGAACTTTTATAATTCCCTTTCTAGTTGATTTAGGTTGTTGAGGAACCCGAAAAGTAACCATTTCAGTCCATATATAGGGCGTTGGAATACCTTGGGTTTGAGGGATAGTTTGTTCTTTAATGTCATGTGAAATTTCATTATTTTCCAAGGTATGTGAGGGTTTAGGTAAAGATGCATGATTTGTTTCTTTGTTGAAGATGTAGTTGACAAGTTCTTGAACATCGGGTGGTAAATTTTTAGTTTTAGCAGTTTGAAGCAAATCTTCACAAAGGGAATTTGCATCATCCAATGCTTCATCCTGGCCAGGGAGAGTAGGAAGGGATGGCAGAGTAGTGTGAATAAATGTGTCAATGTTGTCTTCTTCTTGTGCCAAAATATCCTCACTAAGTGGGGTTATGTTGGGACAAGTCTCTTTGTTTGATGAATCACCCATTGTTATATCGTTCTCATAGGTTTTAGAGAGAATGTCCATTATATCATCATGAAACGAAGGGAGAGAGGGAATAATATTTTCACTAATACTTTGCCCATGGTTATTTTCAGAAATGAAATTAGTGAGATTTTCCAAGATTGAAGGGAAAACACCCACTATAGTGAGAAAGCTTTCAAAATAAGCTATTGTTCGAAGGATATCACAGGTAGTGCTTGCAGACAAGTCAATACCATAGATGTAGGCTATTTGATGCAAGAATTGAGGATGTTTATCAGTGGATTTGAAAAAATTATCATAATTCATAATGTACTCAAATAAATCTTCCAAAGATGAATGACGAGGAGAATCCATGAATGCAAAACTATGTGTGAAAATGACCTAAAAATGCTTGATTTTTCAACTTTTTTCAATGCATATAAGTGAAAGAGGAAGTGTTGTAAGAAAATTTATGAAGTGGAGAAATTAATATGTCTGAAATCAATCCAATAAAGCAAAAATATCCTTCACAACACATTTTTGATGCAAACCTAGAGTGATGACAAGTCAAAACCTAGTGAAAATACACTAAAAATATGCAATTTGTTCACAAATTTTCAATGCAAGGACCCAATAAAAATGGTGTTGTAAAGAATTTTAGGAGGTACACCAGATTATAATAGTAATATCAGTCACCTAAAGCCATAAAATTTGTCACAACATGCTTGGAGTGCAAATCTAGGTCAAACCCAAGGGAAAATATAGCAAAAATATGCAATTTTTCACCAAATTTCAATGCAAAGACCCAATAAAAAGGGTGTTGTAAATAATTTAAGGAGGGGAAGAAGAATAAACCTAATAATAGCTAATTAGTGCAGAAAAATCCTTTACAACATGCCTATGATGCAAATCTAGAGAGACGATAAGGCCAAATCTAGTGAAAAAGTAAGGTTTTCAAACCCTAGGCATGAAATTTTGCAAGCAAACCGCTATGATGCAACACCATAGTTAGAAATCAATGCTAATGAGTGTTTCAAAATGGTAGTAAAATATAAAACAAGATTTTAACTACAAACCCTAGCTAATGCAAAACTAGGTTATATGGAAAAATGCACAATTTCAAGCAATTTTTATCAATTTTGTTGGGAATTAAGGTGTCTCAACCTTGGTAATTCCTTACATTATTAATGTTTGTATTTACTATTTAATTGGCTATGCTGTAAATATTTGTAAATTCCATATTGTCATATTGTGGGATGTGGCACGGTGATGTATCAATCCTGCATGGAATATGACAACTTGTAATTTTGTCCTCACATGAGGAGATATGCGTCCCACTTTGCGGTAGGAGCATTTTGCCATGTGTCGACATCTTCCATGTTGTGTAAGGGAATATTGACCAAAATGGTTATGATAGATTCCTATGACAGAATCTATGATATGTAAGAGTCAAAAATAGAAGTTTGTAAGACAGGTGAGGACATGTATCATGAAGAATCTTTGAAAAAGGCATATTTGGGTGCCCCAAGGTGGACTATGACATGTTGTAGGAGAATATGCTATTTATAGAATGTGTATGATAGATTCTCTTACAGTTGTAAGTTGTAACTACTATGATAGATTCTATGACGGTCATAAGTGTCGTAAGAGCATCTGTCATAGCCCATTTTGGAAATAGGTGACCTCTTTGGGATGGGAGTTGTGGACAAGTGTTAGGCACATTCTACAACAGTGGTGAGTTCTATTCTATAGAATTTGATAAAAATTGCAAGAAACTTGGGATTGAAAGACATAAGACAACTCCATACACTCTGCAACAAAATGGAGTTGCAGAAAGGATGAATAGGACACTGATGGAGAAGGCTAGGAGTATGCTTAGTGGAGCTAGCCTAGAACAAAAGTTTTGGGCTCAAGCTGTTGCCACTGCTTGCAATCTTGTTAATAGATCTCCTACATTAGCTATTGTTGGAAAGACACTTATGGAGGTGTGGTTTGGTAGAAAGCCTTCAATAAGGCATCTTCGTGTTTTTGGTTGTGAGGCATATGCACATGTGCCTAGGGAGAAGCAGTCAAAATTAGAGAACAAGGTTGTTAAGTGTATCTTCATTGGCTATGGTGTTGGTGTGAAAGGATACAAGCTTTGGGATCCTGTGGATGAAAAAGTGTTGTATAGCAGAAGTGTCATCTTCAGAGAGCTTACACCTTCTTCCATTGTTTTATAGCTAGAAGAAAAAGAAAAGAAAGAGGATGTTGTTCAGTTTCCTCTCACCCCTGAGAAGATTGAACAGAAAGACAATGTTGGACTTGATGATGAGGAGAGCTCTAGCAACTTTGAAAGCTTAGATGAAGAAGCTAAACCTCAACCTCAACTCTTGAGGAGGTTTACATGGATAAGAAAGAAACCTGAAAGGTTTGGTTTTACATTGCTTGATTCTAGTTGTTCTTTTGCTTCGCTTACTAACAGTGATGAACCTAGAACTATATCAGAGGCTATGGACATGAAAGATGTAGGTTCCTGGAAGGAGGCCATGGAGGATGAAATGGCTTCTTTGGAAAAGAATCAAACTTGGGACTTGGTGCCTTTGCCTCCTGGATGGAAACTTGTTGGATGCAAATGGGTGTTCAAGAAGAAATTTGGTGTAGATGGCAGTGTTGAGAAGTATAAGGCTAGATTGGTTGCGAAGGGGTATTCACAAGTGGAGGGTATAGATTATGGTGAGATCTTCTCTCCCATTGCAAAGCTGACATCCATTCAATTCCTATTGTCTCTTGCAGTAGCTTATGACTTGGAGGTAGAACAGATGGATGTGAAAACAACTTTCCTTCATGGTAATTTGGAAGAAGAAATCTACATGTCACAACCAGAGCATTACATGGTGAAAGGTAAAGAAAATTTGGTTTGCAAACTTAAGAAGTCTTTGTATGGTTTGAGGCAATCCCCTAGGAGATGGTACTTGAAGTTTGATGCCTTTGGGTTGTCAATTAGATTTGTGAGATCGAAATCAGATCACTGTGTGTATTATAAGTTTGATGGTGATCATATTCTCATTGTTGCACTGTATGTTGATGATATGTTGCTCATTGGGAAGGGTAAGAATATGATTTCTAATTTTAAATCTCAGTTGTCAGCACAGTTTGAAATGAAAGATTTAGGGGCAGCCAAGTATATTCTAGGAATAGAAATCAGAAGAGACAAAACTAACAGAAAACTTTGGTTAAGATAGAATAAGTATGTGAAGACTGTGTTGGACAAGTTCAACATGGCAGATTGTAGACCATTGTGTGTTCCCATTTCTTTGGGGACAAATTTTTCTGTTGAGGATTGTCCAAAATCTCCTAGTGAGGTGGAGGACATGAGCAGAGTAGCTTATGCTAGTGTTGTTGGTAGTTTGATGTATGCTATGGTCTACACAAGACCAGACATTGCCCAAGCAGTGGGAGTCCTTAGTCGATTTATGTCTAATCCTAGATGAGTTCATTGGGATGCAGTTAAGTGAGTGTTCAGATATCTGAGGGGTACTTCAGAGTATTCCATATGCTATCATGGTAATGTTTTAGGACCTCCACCTTATGTTGATATTCATGGATTTGTGGATTCAGATTGGGCAGGTGACATTGACAGCGGGAGATCCACCACTGCTTATGTGTTTACACTGTTTAGTGGTGCTATCAGTTAGATGAGTAAGTGACAACTTGTTGTTTCTTTGTCCACGATAGAAGATGAGTATATGGCAGCAACTCATGCTTGTAAGGATGCCATTTGGCTTAAGAGATTATGTTCTGATATTGGTGTTGATACAGGTCAGATCACGATGAATTGTGACAGTCAGAGTGCAATTTGCCTTGCGAAGAATCCAACTTTCCATGCTAGAACAAAGCACATTGATGTTCAGTTTCACTTTGTGCGAGACATGGTTGAGGATGGAAAGGTAAATTTGGAGAAGGTAGATACTTTGAAGAATGTTACAGATGCATTGATGAAACTAGTGGGCACAGAGAAGTTTAGATGGTGTTCAGAGTCTATGGGCCTCACGGCCTATAGCAGTTAAATCCTATTTTTCTATTGGCTCTTACAAGGTGTTCGACAAGTGGGAGGATGTTGGGAATTAAGGTGTCTCAACCTTGGTAATTCCTTACATTATTAATGTTTGTATTTATTATTTAATTGCCTATGCTATAAATATTTGTAAATTCCATATTGTCATATTGTGGGATGTGGCATGGTGATGTGTCAATCCTACACGGAATATGACAACTTGTAATTTTGTCCTCACATGAGGAGATAGGCATCCCACTTTGTGGTAGGAGTATTTTGCCATCTGTCGGCATCTTCCATGTTATGTAAGGGAATATTGACCGAAACAGTTATGACGGATTCCTATGACAGAATCTATGACATGTAAGAGTCAGAAATAGAAGTTTGTAAGACAGGTGAGGACATGTGTCATGAAGCATCTTTGAAAAAGGCATATTTGGGTGCCCCAAGGTGGACTATGACATGTTGTAGGAGAATATGCTATTTATAGCATGTGTATGACAGATTCTCTTATAGCTGTAAGTTGTAACTGCTATGACAGATTTTATGATGGTCGTAAGAGCATCTATCATAGCCCATTTTGGAAATAGGTGACCTCTTTGGGATGGGGGCTATGGACAAGTGTCAGGCACATTCTACAATGTTGACCAAGTGTCCTTAGGCATGGGTTTCGGTCCATGAAGCCAAGTTGGACGCCCATCCCAAGATATGACCTATTTTGCCTTGTATTTTCTATATAAACATGTGCTTGGAGATGGAGTTTTTATTACAGGTTTATAGGTACTGTTATGCTATTAGATTGACTCCAGATATGAGTGTCGAAGACCATTGAGGCTTGCATTGCAAGTGTATTGTAAACATTCTTTGAGATTTGTTAATACATTGTGCAGGTTTCTGAGTGTGGGGTTTTTCACTCGATAAAGGTTTTCCCCACCGTATATCTTTGTCTCTCTTCTTCTATCTTCTTTCTATGTTGCTGTAGTTGTAAGGAATAATTTGAATTTGCATAGCCCTCTCCTCATTAGATTAGTGTAGGAAGCGATTTTCGCACACCTAACTTCCTTTCAAATTTAAGCATGAAAATGCAAGCTAAATGAATGATGAATGAAAATTTTCTGTATTTTAAATCATATCTGATGATAATGATAGAAATTTATTGAAATTAAATGCTAACTAATTCAAATTATTTCAAAATGCAAGCTAAAAATGCCAATTTTTTTCATTTTTTTTTGGTAATTTTTCAAATGCAATAAGATGAACAATGAAATGAATGAGTTAAATGAATGTAAATCTAAAGCACAACAATCAGCAAGGTGCAAAAATTCCAAAAACACGGGTTCACCAAAATGTTTAGGATGAAAAATGAAGAGGGTTTTGGTTTTAATGATTTGTGTTGATCCTCCTTTCACCACTAAACATTCAAGGACATTCAACTGAGTAGAGAACTCTACTACAGATCTCCTATCACTTGGAACATAGGGGAAGATTGGAATTGTGTGATTTTGTTGTTTAATTAAGCCCAATTATGCTCAAAACCCTAATTTCATAAATTTGTAAACAAACAGAAAAATTACGGAAAATGATCACACACAGAGATATCAAATGACAATCAAATGCATACCAGATTTTGAAGTTCGGTGTCCAAAAAAGTTGGGGACTAATGAGTGTTGAGAAATTGTCATTGATATAAAAAATGACGATGAAGAGTGCTCATAGCATCGCATGCTTAGAAGGTTCTTCATGGTATAAGTTGTAGTGTTATGGTTTGGTTTGTTTGAAATGGTGTTTGTCACACTGACAGTATTGTTTGGTGGTAGATGGCAGCCTTGTTGAGAGGAGTTTCAATTCGTATAGTGTTGAGAGAAGTTTATAGTTTTGATCTGATCATGTTTGGTGTTAAGGAGTTGTTCTTCATTGAAGTCATGTTGATGGTGTTATGTTTACCTTCTTCATAACATGGGTTGACCAGGTTTGAGGATACTTTTGCTTGTTGCATTGTGTTTTGATATTACAATGTTAATACATGGCAAAAGGTATAAAATCAATATGTGTCCTTGAGTCCTTACTGTGTGAAAGGAGTCTTCAGGGTTTCATGTTTTAAAATCCTAAAATATATGATTAGGGTTACCTAAGGTTGCAAGGTCTACTCTTGGTTTGTTAGTTCATCTCATCCTTGTTAAAGCCTTAGTTATGTCTCATTAAGGTTTCATGGTTTTAGTTTATAAAGTTCCTCAAGAATTGTCTTCATTTCAGTACGAAAACATGATGATTCCATAGTGAGTAAGGTCATTTGAGTTAGTTTGAAGTTCTAAACACCTACAACCCTAATGTCTTCAAACCCTAAAGCACAAGTTTTAAACGTCATATAACCTAGTTACTTTTTGTTATAAGTATTTGTTGACCGACTGAACAAGTAATTTGCAACTTAAGTTACAACCATAGGGTTCATGCTCGTGTATTGATCAGCCACTTTTCCTAGTGGCACTGACTTCTTTGGGTTTTCCTTGAGTCGTTGAGCGCTTAAAAAGGATCTAAGGCTTTGTTTAAAACTTGACAGGGCGCGGATGATTGAAATCAATGGTCGTCGTTCAATTTCATTTAAAAACCTAATGGTTATTCATTTGCAAAGATTTTGATGAGTTTGTGAATGTCGTTGTGACAAGGCAGTTGGAATAACTGCTTTCTCCTTCAATCCGAGGTGTAGAAGAATAAGAAACTAGAACATTGATGTTATTCAGTGTTTTGTGAAGATCTTTATGTGACGTATATTTTTTTTGTGATGACTTGTGAAGGAAAATACAGTTTTTGAGAAGATCAATCTTGTAGAGTATTTTAAAGGTGCTCAAGCAGATTTAAGTGAATTTATTTTAACATGTTGTAGATGCTTTCATAATCCAGTTTACAGGAAGGCTTTGAGTGGATTGTAGAGGTTTTGTCACATATATTTCAGAATTCAGTGAGATTATATTTTTCTTTTATGTAATCAATGAAAGGTGAAAATGTATGAGTGGTTTGAAAGGTTGTAAATGAAGGGTGTATTTATTAGGGTTAAAATAAGATACAAGGTGATGAAGTAAGGTGCAGTAGAGTCTAATATGTTATGTAATAGACACTAAATTATTCTATTTGTATTTGTTATAGAGACCTTGTAAAGGAAGATTGAATTAATTAGGGTTTGTAATGTAAAACAGATGCTTGTTGATATTCTTGTAGATGAGATTTGCTTGCAGAACATAGTGGGGATCAGATTTGGATTCATATTGCATCCTCACATCATTTTGGTCAGGAATTCATTCTTTTTGTGTTGTCCTTTTGTAATCTTGACAAGGGAGACATAAGACATGTGATAGAGTTTGTTTGTAGAACTTGTGATCTAGGAGACATAAGGGCTTGTATGAGCATTGGGGAAGTTATATATGTTGTTGCTCTATAGAGAATCAGGGTAACCCCCTGAATTGTTTTTCTTCCTTCTTATGTTATGGGATTTTCCAGTGAGGCACCTGATTGCTAGTGAGGTAGTTGTATTAGCCATTGAGGCAATCTATTTGTCAGTGAGACAGTCAAATAGCTAGTGAGGCAATCTATCTGCCAGTGAGACAATCATATATCTAGTGGGGCATAAATAGCCAGTGAGGTACATATAGCCAGTGAGGCATCTGTATTTTCTAGTGAAGCACATTTTGATTAAGACAATGAGGCATTTATTGAGTGATTATTCTACCCCATGAGGGTTTTCCATTCCTAAAATCTTTGTGTTATGGTCTCATTTGATGCATGGTGAATTGTTCTTCATACTTGAATTTCCTATCTTTTATTGTATAGTGTTTGGTATCTTGCATTACATCAGTATCTTTACCTTTTGTTTTTATATTTTGATAAGAAGTCAATTGAAATTGTTTTTATCTACAACATCGATTCACCCCCCCTCTCAGTGTTGTCTATACTCCAACAAGTGGTATCAAAGTGTAGGTTCCCTATAGAAGTCTAACAGGCTTGGGTAGGTCCTGATAGCAGAGTACCATGGGAAAGGGTAGAAGAAATAGAGAAAAGAAAGAGGACAAACAAAAGGTTATACAACAAGCCCCGTTCAAATCTAGTAATTTGTCACCCTTGAATGTTGATACAAATTGTCATAAAGAGAATCATCCTACAATTGAGAGTTTTGATAAAAAGGAAGATTTCATTGTGAGTATAGGTGAACAAGAACTTGATGAAAGAAAAGATAATTTTATTGTTGAGATTGCTAATGCAGAAGCAGACCTCTTTGTAGATGAATATGATTGTGAAGTAGATGTTGAAGGAGAACTCTTGTGTGCCCTAGATACAATCAAGCAACTCATAAAAGAGAATAAGAGACTAGAAGATCAACTTCAACAAGAAAAAGATTCAAAAGACAAGGTACTTTCAGATTTTTCTAAATTTTCTTCAGAACTTAAAGAGGCAAAAATACAAGTTGAAGAGACAAACAAATTTGTCAATAGTCTAAAAACAGAAATTGAAAAAACTAAAAGAATAGTTAATTTCACAAAATCTAATCTTGAAGTCCAATCTAGTGAATGTCTAAGACTAGAATTGGAAATAGTCTCTTTGAGAAAGGATTTGGAAAAGGCTTCTTCTAAACTTCACAAGAACATTCAATTTGACAAGAGTACAAGGAAACTACTGGATTGGGTTATGACAAAGGAGAATGTTCCAAGACAAGAGATGCTCCTAAGAAAAAGATAGACCTGAATACTTACTCTACTACTCCTGAGAATGAAGCTAAGAAGAAAGAAAAAGATAAAGTTGCTGATAATTATTATCACTAGGAATTGCACCCGTATACGAGACTGGAAAAGTTCTCCAATTCTGTGTAACATGGGACTAATTTTAGGTTGTGGGTGCCCTATAATAAAATTAGAACTCCAGATTGTGGGATGGTTCCCTTAAAATATTCTATTGGAATGTAAGATTTTCTATTTTTGAAAAAGGGTAAGAATTGAAACTATATGGAAATGAAAACTGTGAAAATTTCGTGATGCACCTAAAAATGGGTAAAAATATGCAATCTGGTTCACAATACAACTCAGAAATCTGACCCACACAATCCAATCTTGACATAAATATCACAAAAGTGATTTTAAGGGAGGCTTGAAAATGGACTTTCTATGAAGAAAAAAGATTTCTCACAGTACAAAAGATTATTTTTGTTAACACAACCTAAGACTTGTAATAATTATATGCTTAATGCTTCAAATAATGGTGAGACAATAGTTTTAAAGGTTTTGGTAATCAAACACATTAAAACCTCATCAAATCACTTCATACAATTGCATTAAATGGAAAGGCAAATATTTGATTTCAAAAGAACAAAGGAAATATTGCAAAGGAGACAAAAATGGAACCTATAACCTGTTGATCTCTATAAAAACTGTCAAAAATGAGCTACAAAACCTTCTTCTCTCAAAGTATATAAGAGAAAAAAGGAAAGAACTAGCAAAAACAAGCTTTTTCTTTACAATATATAGGTTTTTCTCTCTCAAGAGACATGCAAAAATATGAACTTGCAGCTAACTGCCTCTAAAAATAATCTCTTACAAGCAGCCTCCAAAATCCTCAACAATAGGGTCTTAAACTGCCACAAATTGAGCACAAATAGCTCCAATTTGGACTTCTCCATATGCTTAACCAAAAAGTTGACCAAGAACCCCAAAAAATACTCCCCAAATCATGCAAAAAACCTCTTAGGTGGCCTAGTTAACTCAACTAATCAATTTGCATGATTTTATTTTAGCAAAATTGATTGTGAGTAAATAATAAAGTAATTAGAACAATTACTCTATTATTGGTTACAACTTGTTCTAATTTGACTTTACAATTTGTAAAAAATAATAATGTAATTTGGAAAATATTAATTTATTATTTATTTACAATTAATGTATTTGTAAAATCATGCATGAAAAACTAACTCCTTATCACTCCAAATACATTTGCCTAATTTGCATGATTTGAGCAAAAAATAGGACTTAGAAGAAAATAAAAACCCCTTATATCTCCTTGTGAGAAAAAAATCACCTGGCTGCATGCCATATGCATTAAAGGAAAAAATATATCCTTATAACTCCATTACAATGTAAACATGCCTTACAAGATACTTAGGCATAGAAAATACTCCTTATCTCTCCAATTATAATAAGGAGAAAATAATAATTCCTTCTGCCTTATTACTCCAGTTACAATATTAAAATTGGCCTCACTGCCATATATCCTCTATGCAAAAAGAAATCACACCCTAAACAAAACTCTATGCCACCTTGCATTATTTGTCTTATCTGCATTCTCATGCAAATATACCTTCTTCTCCTAAGAAACTTTATCATGCAATGATAAATTCATAATGAGGAATCTTTGATAGGCCATATATTTGCAAGAGAATAGGGTATATTCGACCATTTGTGGCATTGAGGATCTTTGATCATATGATAGTTGACTCCATGGCAAAAATGCTTGTTTGAATTTTTTTAAGACATTTGAACATTACCTTTTAATTATGTCGACCTCCACTTGACTTTGGGAATAATATGCAAGA
Organism: Cunninghamia lanceolata; assembly: GCA_027924645.1. Taxonomy (NCBI): domain Eukaryota; kingdom Viridiplantae; phylum Streptophyta; class Pinopsida; order Cupressales; family Cupressaceae; genus Cunninghamia; species Cunninghamia lanceolata. The sequence goes on along the minus strand of BSBN01000261.1, from coordinate 31,158,322 downwards.
AATACACTCGTTGGCCATTTCTAATAATGATCACTAGAGATCATACTTCTGAAGTTTTGACCTCGTCGGCATTTGGATAAGGAAATGATTTCTTTTTGCTAAGTCAAAAATCAAAAGGAAATGAAGGGAAGTTTCAAGCAAAAGGGAATGAGTAAACCCTAAACTCAACTCATTTTTGTTTTGCCTTTTTTCTTTGACTTGCTCTGCAACTCTTCATGGCCGATAAGGGTTTCATCCTTCCTCTGGTCTTTTCCTCCATATTCTGGCATTTTGTGCTCGATTCTTTGCATTTTCTAAGTTAAAAGAAGTGACAGAGACTGGTGAGTATGGTATCTGGAACTTGTCTGGCATTTTTCATCATTCTTTTATAGTTTCTTATCTTGAATAGCCGCGACCATACATGCTCTTTCCTCTCTCGACATTCTTTGATACTGTTCTTTGTTTCTCCGTGTTGAACTCTTTCAAATGTGGCAAAATTGGTAAGAACCCTCAAAAAGAAGGGCCGCGGCCATAATTGTCTTCTTCTCCTCTGTAACTTCAAAGGTAAGATTCTTTACTTCTCTTTTTTGTACTATAAGCTCTTTTTCATCATTGTACATGCAAAAGAAAAATAGGGTTTCAAGTTTTGCTATCTGGGTATCATCTTATACTGTCCTTTATGACATGACTGTGGCCATACTTGCATTCTGTAGCATTTTCTTGATTCTCTGATATAAAACTCTTGAGGGCTGTAACTTTATCATGAAGGTTTCAATTAAATCTTGCACATGAACTCTTCTCTATTCCACATCCATACTTGTTGGTGTGAACAGGGTTATTACCTATCTGGTTTAACCTTTGTTGTGTAGATAATTCATATTATTTAACTATTTATTAGTTAAATAATAATCACACACATGTTCACATCTTAAGTTGACTTAGGAAGCATTCTAGTTGTCTTCTAGATGTTTCTAGTTGTTGATAGTTGTAGTTGATAGTTGCCATCTTATCCTATAGTTGTCATATGTCATAGGATTGTGACACTTGTCAAATGACTACAACATCTTGTATCTCACCTTGGTCTTTATAACCAAGGCCTCATTGTACATTGTGTAATCTAGTACATTGTTGTATCATGGCAATATAGCATTTTCTTTTCTTATCTCTCTTGTGTGGAAGGTTATTTGGTTTTGCAGATTTGATCCTGGTGGTTGATTGCTCCAACATGGTATTAGAGCTTTGAACCTGCAAGCCCCTTCTCTTTTTTGTTGAGAGATCTTGCCGCCAACATTTTGCTGGTGCATCATGGCTGAAAACGGAGTTCACCGTTGAGTTCAGATCGCCCAAATTAGTAAGGATTGACTCTTCAAAATTTGATTTTGGACATAGTTGAATTTTTGACTTTTCTGGGCTTTATATGCATTTCTACAGAAATTTTTTGTCCAAAAGGAAAAATTTTTTATAGCAGAGGGCAAATTAGCCCCCTGCATTTTCTGCATCATTTGCTGTGTCTGCTTCATTCTCAGATTTTATTGGTACTCTCAGATCAGATTCCAACTGTTATTTTGGGAGATTTGGTTCAGCTTTGGCCTTTGCATATCATTTTTTGTTGTTCTGGATCAAAATATCTAGTGTGTAGGGTATTTTTTATGCCAGATCGATCGAATTCTGGGTTGAATTTGCCCTAGTTTTGGGCCCTCTGATTCTTTTTTGGATATCTAGTTTTTTGGCCCAAATCTGGACCTGTGATCTGTTTGTACATTCGACCTTTGTCGGCCCCAGTTTGTAGACGTTTTTTCTTTGGCCGCATTTGGATGAAGGATCATTATTATCGAGCATTGTTATCTTGCAAGTTGCATTTGGATCATTGTTATTGACCATTTGAAACTTGATAGCTCGGCCTTCATTGGTATCAGACATCGGCCTCACTCCATTTTGATCGGGCTCCATTGATATCAGTCATTTTTTTGGTCTTGTGTTTTGAGGCCTAATTTCTAGGCGTCAAGATCTCAAAAGGAGGTGTGTTTGAGCTCAATCTTCATTGGTGCCGATTTCTTTTTGTCAAATCTGAAAGGCAGGCTTGGTACCAAGCTCTTCTTTGGCTTGTTTTTGTTCGACCTATTCCTTGCAGAATCAACTGCCTAGTTTCTTAAGACCCCGTTTGTGAGCTACTCCACTCGGCCTCCACGACCTTGCTGACCCGTCTGTGGGCAACACTGAACATAGCGGTGATGATAGGATCAGTCCTCCGTGGCAGTTTGTTCTACGTTGAAGGCAGTCTAAGATCTGCCATTGGTGGTAAAAAATAGATCGTACAACATCCAACAGTTTTTGGTGTTTGTTGTTATACTTGGCAAATTCAAAAGTTGACAGTCGGCATTTCAGAAGCTTCGGCCTCACCAACTCTGTAGTTTTTTTAATATATTTGCAGGTCAGATCTAATCCGACGGTTACATTTATGTGGACTTCTTAAATGGTTAGCCAACCTCTTCGGCGGTAACAGTCCACAGTCGGTGGTCAATTTCTAGTGGCCATCATACATTTCGGCGGTCTTTTGAAATAGTCATCAACGCCTGATTCATCTGCAGTCGACCTTTAGTCGACATTGGGCAGTCATCATAAAATGACCACCTTACAAACCACAGTGGATCTCATCTATATTTTGGGTTCCACTGTCCTGAGAATCTTAATCTTTTTTCCGCGCGTATATTCTGTTAGTGATCGATAGTCAACACCTTTTTGGTATTAAAATCTTGGAGTCAGCAATCTGTATTGCTTTGAGTTGATGGTTAACAGCTTTGCAACGAGATTTGGCTTGTGTTGTTTTGTCATCGAGCCTTCTATATCAGGTCACGAAGACTCTTGTATGCTATACACTACACGTTGCTATTGCAGATTTGTGTAAGCAGCCAAGTAGAAGGTCACATTTTGGGTAACTACGGCCTATGTTTAAGGTCTCTTCACCAGCAAATACATTGGTTCATTTCCCCGTGAGTATTTTTGGGAAACCACCTATCCTTTGGTTGTTTGTTATTCATTTTTGTCAAAGACGGAGATTGAGGCCCGGTTTGGCAGGTGGCCAAACCCCCTCACAAACAAACTTATCTTTCTGATTACATCCCCTGCTTGCATAATGGTTTTTTGATCATGTCGCATTCAAGTCGACGTTGTTCACCATTTTTTTGCAAATTTTGACAAGAGGGAGTTTTTTTCTTTTTGCCATATCTTGAAAACCAGGAGGTGAATTTTCATGTTCTTATAGTCATCAGAAAGGTGGTTCAGTGAATTTCACTGTTGTGCAGGTGATTTCTTTAGATTTCGTCATTTTTTGCCAGTTTTAGCAGCTTGAAGGTTCAGTTCGTGCTTTTCTTGCAACTGACATAACTTTTGCATACGATGTCGAAATCTGGTGAATTTTTTTTTGAAATTGCTCAGAAAATTGCAAGGAATCTGATTGTAACTTTTGTTTTTTCCCTTGACAAGCTTTTTTGCTCAAAAATTGTCAAAATCACCATGTGTTATAAACGGTTGATTTAAGCTTGTCAATTGTACAAATTCTTTCATTGTACTTTGCTGGGGGGGTTACAATCACATTGTTAATACATTCTGGGGGGTGAAAGGCACAATTTAAGTGCCCTTGTGTCTTTGGTTCTTGGTGTTTTTCTGCTACACATGGCGGAAAGTGTGTCTATAAAACCACTCACTCCACATAATTACCACACATGGAAGTTAAAAATGAAACAACTACTGCAATCTAAAGGACTTTGGCAAATGCTAGAGGCTAATCCAACTAGTTTCACTAAGGAGTTTGAAAGATTTGCTTATAAGAACAAATTAGATGAAGCTATGGGAATCATAGGATTGCATGTATCAGACAACTTGTTGTTTCATATTGTGGAGTGTAAAACACCTAAGCAAATTTGGGATAAGCTTGCAGAATTGTATGGTATTGTTAATGAATTCCGAATCTTGCAACTAGAGGTAGAATTGACATCACTCTCTCCAGACAGTTTTCCTACTATCCAAGATTTTCTAGAGAAATTCAAGATGATATTGTCACAATTGAAAGGATGTGGGCATGATAAAACTGAAAAGGAATGTATCTTCTTGATTTTGTCAAAGTTGAAGGGCCCATTTCAGGTGTTTTCATCTACCTTCTATTCTACTATGGATGCCTTTAGGAAAGACTTTAAGATGCCTGGCTTTGAGCTATTCTGTGAGTGTCTTACTAGGGAGCAAACCAAGTTACTTCAAATGGATGCCCTTCCTAGTTCTAAGAGTCAAGCCTTGATGGCCTCATCTTCCAAGGGTAAAGGTAAGAATAAGAAGAAGCCCAAGACAAAATCTCCTTCAGGTAGTGAGTCTCCCTTCAAACCAAAGTCGAAGAATGATCAGAAGCCCACTCCTCCACCTAATCCTTCCAAATCTGGTGAGTCTTCCTCCAAGACAAAGGAGAAGAAAGGTGGCACTTGTTCTTTTTGTGGCATGACAGGTCATGATGAGTCTCATTGTTTCAAGAGGTTAGAGGCTTTGGAGGAAGCTATGAAGAAGCACAAGATTTCACTTCCCAAGCCATCTTCTACAGGCAAAGGACATGCTCTTTCCGCACATGGCTTGGTTGCATCTTCAGATAGTTGGATACTTGATTCAGGTGCTTCACATCATATGACCAATTCACTTGATCTACTTGAGACTCTTTCTATTACTAGCACTTCTCAGATTGCAGTGGGGAACTCTTCACAGATTTCAGTCATGGGGACAGACACCGTTCAATTGCAAGATGGTTGCATTGAGGATGTTCTTTTTGTTCCCAAGATTTCTGACAATCTTCTCTCCATATATCAGATTTGTCATTCTTGGGATGGAAAGAAAGTTGAGTTTACTCCTCACAATGTGGTTATTCGACAGCTACAGGATCCTGAGACAATTGTTGCTACAGGGAAAGTGGATCATGGATCACGACTATACAGATTTGATGGATTTGAGTCTTCATCAGGATCATCTCTTATAGCACATGCTGATGCCTTGAGCAAGCTTTGGCATGAGAGATTTGGACATCTGAATTACAGTTATCTTCAGTAGATGAGCACAAAGAAGTTGGTTGTTGGTCTACCTACGATTTCTTGTAGAGAGGGAGTTTGTCTAGGATGTGTACTTGGCAAACATCATCAGGATCCCTTTCCTAAGGGTTAGGCTACACGAGCTTCGGCACCCTTGGAGTTGGTTCATAGTGATCTCATGTCTTTCCCAATTCCTTCCTTTTCAGGGGCCAAGTATGTGCTCACTTTCATTGATGATTTCTCACGACGCACATGGGTGTACTTTCTTAAGTACAAAAGTGATGTTTTTGACACATTCAGGACATACAAGGCGTTTGTGGAGAAGCAGTCAGGTCTTTCTCTTCGACGGATACGCATAGATAATGGGGGGAATATGTGAACCAAGCTTTTTGAGGATTTCTGCAGTGAGCATGGAATTCAGCATCAGTTTTTAGTTCCTTACACTCCTCAGCAGAATGGTGTGGCCGAGAGAAAGAACAGGACATTACGGGAGATGGCAAATTGCATGCTACAGTCTAGGTCTATGGATCCCACCTTTTGGGTTGAAACAATCAATTGTGCCAACTATATTCAGAATCGTATGCCTCATAAGGCAGTATAGCATATGACTCCCGAAGAGGCTTGGTCCCATGTCAACCCTAATGTATCCTTCTTCAGAGTATTCGGTAGTGAGGCTTGGGCATTCATTCCGAATGGTCAGCGTAAGGCTATGGAGAAGAAGAGTCAACCTTTGATTTTTGTTGGCTATTGTGAGGATGTGAAGGCTTACAGGTTGTTTGATCCTATCACTCAGGATGTCTACTTTCGCAGAGATGTCCATTTTGATGAGACCTTCACACAAGTGGATTCCTCCTCCACTTCTTCTTCCTCACTACATACTCCGCCTACTTCATCATCCCTTGACGATGTTTTTCTTCTTCAAGATGATACTGATGAAGGTCCTGCCCCACCACCTCCTCAAGTACCAATTTTGCCCCGATGGGCCCGTACTACTCTTGAGGAGGCCGGTCCTCTTGTTGGTGATCCCACAAATACTCGCTGCACTTGTTCACAGACTACAGGTGTCAGTCTTTTGAGTCATGCCATTTCCACGGATCCTCAGAAGTTTTCAGATGCCGCAGGTATTCTAGAGTGGGACAGTGCAATGGTTGAGGAGTATTCTTCTTTAATGAAGAATCATACTTGGGATCTTGTTCCTCTTCCTAAGGGAAGAAAATTGGTTCGGTGCAAGTGGGTGTACCGCACCAAATATGCAGCTGATGGTTCTATAGACAAGTACAAGGCTCATCTTGTTGCTAAGGGGTTTTCTCAGGTTGAGGGGATTGACTACTCTGAGACCTTTGCTCCTGTCGCCAAGATGGATTCCATTCGTCTTGTACTTTCTATTGCTGCATCTCAAGGATGGTCAATGTATCCGATGGATGTGAAGAGTGCCTTCTTGCATGGTGATCTTCATGAGGAGATCCACATGGAGCAGCCTCTAGGTTTTGTGCAGGACTCTTCACTTGTTTGTAGGCTTCGTCGTTCATTATATGGTCTCAAACAAGCCCCTAGGGCTTGGTATGAGAAGATGGATAGTTTTCTGCTTGCTTCCGGTTTCACACGATGCCATTCTGACCCTACAGTTTACACTCAGAGACATGGAGATGATCTTTTGATCCTTGTACTTTATGTGGATGATTTGATTCTCACAGGCATTCTACCTCCATGATCCAGAGTATTCAGCAAGCATTGATGGAGCGCTTTGATATGACAGATCTTGGTCTTCTGCACTACTTCCTTAGTCTTCAGGTTCACTAGACTACTGAGGGGATCTTCATTTTTCAGCAGAAGTATGCTCTTGATTGCTTCAGAGATTTGGCATGGCTGATTGTAAGCCTGCCCCTACACCATTTCAGTCAGGTGTTGTATTGTCTTCCAGTTGCACTACTCCCACAGTTGATGCTACATTGTATCGGCAGTTGGTTGGCAGTCTTTTGTACTTGACACATAGTCGTCCTGATATTTCCTTTACGATTGGACTTGTCTCCCAGTTCTCTCAGGAGCCACATGAGAGTCATTGGAAGGCAGCCAAACGTATCTTGAGGTATATTCAGGGCACATCACACTTTGGCATTCATTACACATCTGGAGCTTCTTCGATTATGGGCTTCACTAACTCAGATTAGGCTGGTGATGTTAATGATCGAAAGTCCACTTCTGGCTTTGTATTCTGCCTTGGTTCTGGTCTGATTGCATGGTCTTGCAAGAAGCAGACAGCTATTGCATTATTATCAACAGAGGCTGAGTATCGAGGTGCAGTTTTGGCTAGCCAGGAGATCCTTTGGCTTCGACAGTTGATGACTGAGTTTGGATTTCCTCCAGATCATCCCACTACTCTTTGGTGTGATAATCAGAGTGCCATTCACATTTCTCGCAATCCGGTGGAGCATCAGCGTACTAAGCACATCGAGATCCACATGCACTTCATCAGGCAGCTCATCCAAGATGGTGTTCTCAGCTTGGAGTACTTGCCTACCAAGGAGCAGGTTGCGGACATCTTCACTAAACCTTTGGCATCGCCTCGTTATCTTCAGTTGCGATCGATGCTTGGGGTGAAGGAAGTTGTCCTTGGGGGGTCTTCTTGAGTCCTCCTTTCTTCACTTTTTCATGCTTTTTCTTTGCATGTATCTCTCTTTTGGAGAGGAGTTTTTTCCCATGAGGTTTTCTCCTTTTCTCCGCTTGTGAGAGATTGTTTGTACATGGGTACCTAACATGGCCTTGTTGTCGGGACCCATCTTTGCATTTGTTTGTTCCTCCCTCAGTTGCACTTAAGGGGGGGTGTTGGTGTGAACAGGGTTATTACCTATCTAGTTTAACCTTTGTTGTGTAGATAATTCATATTATTTAACTATTTATTAGTTAAATAATAATCACACACATGTTCACATCTTAAGTTGACTTAGGAAGCATTCTAGTTGTCTTCTAGATGTTTCTAGTTGTTGATAGTTGTAGTTGATAGTTGTCATCTTATCCTATAGTTGTCATATGTCATAGGATTGTGACACTTGTCAGATGACTACAACATCTTGTATTTCACTTTGGTCTTTATAACCAAGGCCTCATTGTACATTATGTAATCTAGTACATTGTTGTATCATGGCAATATAGCATTTTCTTTTCTTGTCTCTCTTGTGTGGAAGGTTATTTGGTTTTGCAGATTTGATCCTGGTGGTTGATTGCTCCAACAATACTTGTAGACACTTTGGCATATTCTCTGCTTGACTGTATCTGCAAAATGAAGAAGGGTTTCAAAACTTGACAAGGGTTTCTTCTAAAATGTATGCAATTGCCATTTTATGGCATGACCTTGGTAGAGACACACTGTATTGCCTTCCTTCCTTTACTATGTGAAATAAATGACAAGGGTTTCAACTCTGAAATAAGGGTTATTATCTTGACTGCACAAAAATACTCTTCTGTGTCACGACTTTGCCAGAAAAACAATGTATTTCTCTCTTCTTCCTATAAACACAAAATGGCATTGGGGTTTCTAGAATATCACTGTGCTTTTTGCCCAAGAAGCTTCATTTACAATGGTGCAGAGACCACCATAGTTAATTTTGACTTGTATGCTCACTAGGAGCGTTAAATTTTGGATTTTATGCTCATTATGAGCCTAGGTGGAGTCATGTATTAATCTATTATTGTAATAAGGTCTGAGTCAGACCACTCTCTCTATTTTAGAAACCACTCCCTCTATTCTAGAAGTCAACTAGTAGTGGAACTCCAAATAACATGTGCTATGTTTGGAAAAAAATAGTCTTGAGGCTAAAATTAGTGAAATTAGTGAGTTTTTTTGCCTTTTTGGATAGGAAAATAATCTTGCATGAAATATAATGATGATTTGGATTGTATTTATCCCTTGGAGGTCATGGAAAACATATCATTGAAGTTGGAAAAGAGAAAATACAGAAAAGAAGACTGTTTGCTACTTTTTTACTGTGAAAATTTGTTGTTCTTTGCTACAATACTCACCCATACAACCATTTAAAGGACTCTCCCATTTTGGATGATGTAAATACATGTTTTAAATTTCATTTGAGTCTATTTGGGTGTCTTGAAATTGCAGGAGAAAGAAGAACAAAATTTTGTACCAAAATTGTTGTTTCTAGGGAGGTTTGGTGGGGTTTTAAGAGTTTTATGGGGTTCTAACCCAAGTCTTTGAGTTAGAGCCCCAAAATGGATTTGTTGGGTCCATATGGGTATATTCTACAATGGGTTTTGTGTGCAGGTGCAGGGGAGCAGTCCAAGACAAGATTTGAAGAAGATTTGGCTTGATATCTCTATGTATTAAGCTATTGGTGATAACTAGAGGAAGATATAGTTGGAAAACTAGTTTCAAATGCCCATGGAGATCCAAAACCTATTGAATCCATCCATTTTCAATCTATACTAACTTTTGGAGTTGGTTAGAAAGTTCTGGGTCACTCTGGTAGGGTACTTCCTTTGTAAACCTAGGGCTAATTGCCTCTTGGAACAACAGGAACAATCATTTTTAGAGGCTTGTGTTCCAAAACAATGTACTTTGTATATTAGTTATGTTATAGAGGGCCTTAATGGGTATCTAAAAAGATAAAGAGTTTTGGGAGTTGTTTGGAAAGTTTTGGAGTTAGCCCTCTAAACCGTATTTCTAGGGCTACAAGGAAAATAGGCCATTTGTGAAGGAACCTTGGGTAGGACAACTTGCTAGGCTAACTTATGAGTTTGGTAAGCTTCCATTGGTCAAAAGAACATTTCTCATGCCCTCCTTAGGTGTTGACAATCATCTCATACATCCAAACCAAGTTAGGCTCATGAATGGAGGTTGTAGGTGTCATGATGTGCAAGTTTGTTGTCCTTCCCTCCAAGATTAGTCACTCATGTTTGTGAGACTTGATAAGTGTTCCCCTATTCTACATCAAGTGGTATCAAAGCACAAGTTCTAATTTGGGAAAATGTGAAGAAGAAGGAGTACAAGATACCTCCCAGAATAGTCCAGTCCTCACTAGAGAAGTGAGATTGATGAAGGAATCTCAAGAAGGAGTCCTAACCAGACTTGCAGCCATTGAAGCAAACCTGAGAAGAGGTGGGGTCATTGAAGAAGACAGTGACCAAGAGTATGAGGGTGAAAATGTAGATCCTCAAGAGGGATTCAATGAGACAGAGATGGATCCAGATGATAAAAGGTTTATGAAGATGCTGCAGACTGTGAAAGGAGAAAATAATGATGTCAAGATGGAGTTGCCCATGTATGAGGGTAAGATGAACAGTGAGGAGGTACTAGACTGGATTGATTCTTTGGATAACTATTTTGAGTACAAAGAGATGCCTAAAGAGAAGAAAGTCAAGCTGGCAAAGACTAAGCTAAAGGGAGCAACATTGACATGGTGGAACTATGTTTAGTCAGAGAGAATAAGACAAGGGAAAACCAAAATCAATTCATGGGACTGGATCGTGTCCAAGGTGAAGGGTCGATTCCTTTCAAAATATTATGCCATTCAAACCTTTAGAAGGTTGTAGAACTTGAAATAGAAAGAGATGGATGTAATGGCCTACACAGAGGAGTTTCATAAGCTCAGTATGAGAACTGGCCATAATGAGGATGAAGTTGAGAAGATTGCTAAATACATGAATGGGCTTAGGTTCAATATCCAAGATGAATAAAGTCTCACTACACCCAGGAATGTGGAAGAATGCTTCCAATTGGTAGTAAGAGCTGAGGAGAAGATCAAAAGGAGACAAGAACAAAATGGAAGGGGTAGAGGAAAGAACTTCAGAGGACGAGGAAACTTTGGTGGAAGAGGGCAGAAACAACAAGGAGAAACAAATGATAACAACAAAGAGAACCATGAACCAAGAGGAGATTCAAGTGAAAGAGGTAGCTTCAGAGGAAGGAGATCAAATAGTAGAGGCAGATTTGGAGGCCATGGTAGAGGGTCAAGCACCTTACAGGTAAGTGCTACAACTACAATCAAGTTGGACATCCTGCATTCAAATGTCCAGACAAACAAGCATCAAGTTCACATGGAAGTGATAGAAGAGTCCACATAGTGCAAGAGGAGGACCAAGAAAGTGTAAACTCACATTCTGTGCATGCAAGCCTAGAAGCAGGAGAGTATTTGATGATAAGGACTTTGTTGAAGGTACCATCAACCAAGGAGACTCCACATAGAAAGGCCATATTCAGAACACTCTGCAAAGCACATGGAAAGGTATGTAAGGTGATTGTTGATTTTGGTTCTACTAACAATCTTGTGTCTCTAGAAATGGTAGAAAAGTTGAAGATAAAGAAGATTCCTCACTCTACACCCTACAAGGTATCATGGCTCAACAAGGGTCAGCAAGTACTTGTAAATGAACAAGCTTGGGTAGAGTTGAACATTAGTGGCTACAAGGACACGATTTTGTGTGATATCATCCCTATGGATGTATGCCATCTGCTTCTAGGCAGACCATGGCAGTTTGACTGAAAGGCCAAGCATGATGGAGAAGAGAATGTTGCAAGTATGGGCTTAACCGATGTTGTCATTGATGTCAACATAATCATGTTGCATTAATGATAAGGATTGGATGAACTGTATGCTGAGGATATTGAGAAAATTAGTTCTAATCAGGAACAAAGAAGAACAATGAAGACAGTAAGGTAAAGATCCAAGATAAGATGAAGAGATATGGTTCAAAGGGTTTGTAGATATGTGTCTTAAGGTGATCTAGTAAAGATTTCAGAGGTCCACATGAAGATCTAAAGAAGTTGTGGCTGCTCAAGTAAAACTGGTTTCGACAGGTGTTCAGAGGTGACAAAGTGACACAGATAGGTCCAGTGAGATCTAGAAATGCATTATGCTATTTTGCAGATTTGGTGGAGTGTTTACGAAGTCCTTGTGAAGTGTCAACTTGATTGGTTCATGGTCCAGAGGTCCGCAAGCATCTATTCCTTTGTGACAGTAATGATAGACTATGTTCTTGAGGTTCCAGATGGAGAGAAGGATTTCAGTAAGCAAATGTAGTGTGGATGTTCTTGGTGATTCAAGCAAGCTTGTGGAGGTCTTGGATCATGTCTAGTTCATGTTGGTGGTCCACATTGGATTTGGAGCCCGCAATTAAAGAATAACTTCCGGATGATGGTGTTCTTTCTAAGTCAGGCTGACCAGATGAGTTACACATCCTGTGGATGATCTTGAAGATGTTGTGTGAAGTTTGGCATGTTCCTAGAAGAAGATTAAAGTCTCAGATCTGTGTGGCCAACAATGTGTTGATTCGCATGAAGTCTTTTGTAATTAGTCATGTTGTATTTATGTATTTGCTCTGTAATGTTTACCGACTTAGATGATCATTCCTAAGTCGATGTCTTGTATAAATAAGGAATTGTAAAGTCATTCCAAATTGTGTCTTGTGGAGATGAGAGTGTGGTAGTGAGGAGGAGAGCGAAAGGCAGACCATAAGTTTTGGGCTTAAATGGAATTGACTCAAGCATGGTGAAGATGTTATTCTTTAGTTCAAGTATGTGATACTTATTCTTTTGTAGACAATGTGTCTCTTGTAGGCAGTGAGCCTCTTGTGAGCAGTGTGCTCGAGCAGTGAGCCCTAATTAGCATGTTCCATTTTGTTCTTTCTATTCTTCTAATAGAGAATACAATCTTGGGTTAATCACCCCGTGGTTTTTCCTTTAACTGGGTTTTCCACGTCAAAATCTTGGTGTCTCATGTGCTAATGTGTTTCTGCTCTTGAGTTAATGCATTGTGTTTCCATGATTGATTTATTATTATGCTACTAAATTGCAAAGTGAATTTAAGTGTTTAATTGAAAGAAAGTTTTGGACAACTGATTCACCCCCCCTCTCAGTTGTCTGCCCTAAATCTAACAATTGGTATCAGAGCTAAGTTCCTCTAAAAGAGCTTAACCGCTTGAGGAGATCTAGGATGTCGTCCTACAAGAAGGATAGTCTGAAGTTTGAAGGAACCAATTTTAATCTCTAGAAAAGTCGCATGAAATGTCACTTGCAATGTATGGGAATGCAGTACTAGACCATGGCTACAACGAAGTATACTCCTCCACAAAATGGCCCAAAAACCCCAACTGAAATCACAGATGCTGAAAACAATCTGCGAACTAAAGAAGGCCTTCTAAGTGCCTTGTTTGATTCAAAGCTTTCAAATGTTGTTGACCTACAAACTTCTTTTGAGATTTGGGAAAAACTGGAACTTCTGCATGAAGGTGACAAGTATGTTAAATGTGCAAGGCTACAAAGTTTGAAAGGAAAATTTGAAAATCTGAAGATGAGAGAAGATGAAAATATCACTACTTTTATGCCAAGAGTAAATGAGCTTGTTTGTGGAATTAGATGTGCTGGTGGAGTCTTGGATGAAGATGAGATTGTTGGCAAAGTTCTCAGATCTCTTCCGACTTCTTATAAAATCAAAGTTGCTACCATTGAAGAATTCAGAGCTCATTCAGCTGTCACAAGAGATCAATTGGTTGGTAAATTGGCTGCATTTGAATTAACCGAGTTTGGAGATGTGCCCCCCAAGACTGAATCTGCATTCAAAGCAAGTGCCTCTATAAAGGGTAAACAAAGGTTTGATCCGGGAGAGAACTCTTCAAGGAAATTGTCATGGTATGAGAAAGCAAGAAAAGACCTGGAAGAAGAAGAAGCTGAAACTGCTCAACTTGAAGCCCTTATTACAAAAAGATTGCCAAGAGGATCCAGTAAGTATGAAGGGAAATTGCCTTTTAAGTGTTTTAACTGCAATAAGATTGGTCATTTTGCCTCAAGGTGTCCGGAAAGATTTTCAAGGACAAATCCTAACAAATCAAGGTTCCAAAAGAATTGTTACTATGTTCATGAAGATGATGATAATGAAGGAGTAACAGATGATGAATCAAAATCAGGAAACAAATCCGGAAGTGATTGGGTGTTTATTGCCATCAAGGAAGAAGATCCAATGCCCTCTGAATCTGTCAATCATAAAGTTGTAGAAAGAGCTCTGGCTGCCCAAGTTGAAGAAAAGGATGATTGGGTCATTGACAGTGGATGATCTCATCATATGACAGGTCACAAAAATAAGTTCATAGATTTGGAAAGGTATGAAGGAGGAGTGGTGAAGTTTGGTGATAATTCTGCTGGTAGAATCAGAGGTAGAGGAACTATTTCTTTTGATGGAAGGAACAAAATCGGTAATGTACTGTATGTTGAAGGATTGAAGCACAATCTTCTCAGTGTTGGACAGTTGGTGGACAAAGGCTATGATCTCTGATTCAAAAATAGAAAATACAAGATCTTTGAAAGTTCTGGAACAAAGATTGCATTCGGTACTCAAATAAAAGGTAATATCTTCCATTTAGTTGGTACTGGTAAAAGTTGTCTATTTGTGCAAATTGATCAAAGTTGGTTATGGCATAGAGGGTGTGTCATATGAATTTTGATAATATTATCAAGATAAGCAACACTCAAGCTGTAAGAGATCTTCCAAAACTAGTAAAACCTACAAATAGTTTGTGCAAAGAATGTCAGTTGGGAGAACAAAGCAGAGTCTCATTCAAAATCAAGGAACAATCCTCTACCGGATTATTGGACTTAGTTCATACTAATCTATGTGGTCCATCAAGAATCAAGAGTGTACAAGGTGATAGATACTTCATGTTATTAATTGATGACTATTCTCGGATGATGTGGGTGACTTTTCTGAAGGAGAAATCAGAGGCTCTTGAGAAATTCAAAATATTCAAGGCTATGGTAGAGAATAAAATTGGATTAAAATTAAAATGTCTAAGGTCTGATAGAAGTGGAGAATTCACATCCAGTGAGTTCATAGAATCTGTGAGAAGCATGGAATAATAAGATAGTTGTCTGCTCCTAGGACTCCATAGCAGAATGGAGTAGTGGAGAGAAAAAATTGGACCATCCAGGAAGCATCTAGAACCATGAAGATGGAAGCAAATATTCCTTAGATCTATTGGAGAGAAGCTATCAGCACTGCAGTCTATACTCTCAATTGAGTACAAATCAGAAGCAATACTGGTAAGACTCCTTATGAACTTTGGTTTGGCATCATTCCTACTATGAAATATTTTAGAGTTTTTGGTAGCAAATGTTACATCAAGAGAGATGAAGATTTAGGCAAATTTGATGCTAGAAGTGATGAAGGTATTTTCTTCGGTTATTCTACTCAAAGCAAAGCATACTAGTGTTATAACAAGAGACCGAGGAAGATTATAGAAAGTACAAATGTGAAGGTTGATGAAAGAATTGAAAAACCCTCAAGGTTCTATGAATATGATGAAGATGATTAGAATGGTGTTTTGACTCAAGGAGCCCAAGCCCCTTCTAAAATTTAGATTCAAATTGATCTGGTAAATTAGGAAGAAGAGATGAGTTTTAATGAGTCTGATCAAGAATTAGAAGTACAAGAAACTCCCAAAGTTCCTAGGTATGTAAGACTAAACCACTCTGAAGATCAGATCATAGGTGATAAAAGCAAAGGTGTACAAACAAGAAGGAGGATTGCTCAAGATCTAGAAGAGTATTGTCTTATTTCAAAGATTAAACCTAAGATAGTGAATGAAGCTTGCAATGATGAAAACTGGACTAAAGGAATGGAGGAAGAGCTGATGCAAATTGAGAAAAATCACACTTGGGATCTTGTTCCCAAACCTAGAAACAAGAATGTGATTGGAACCAAATGGGTCTTCCAAAACAAACTGAATGAAGTTGGTGAAGTAATCAGAAATAAAGCCAGATTGGTTTGCAAGGGATACTCTCAAATAGAAGGAGTTGATTTTGAAGAAACTTTTGCTCCGGTGGCAAGAATTGAAGCAGTCAGATTATTTCTTGCTTTTGTTGCTTTCAAGGACTTCAAGGTATATCAGATGGATGTCAAGTCTACCTTTCTGAATGGAGACTTGGAAGAAGAAGTGTACATTGAGCAACTGGATGGATTTCAATTGTCTGATCATGGTGATATGGTTTGCAAGTTGAAGAAACCACTGTATGGATTGAAGCAAACCCCAAGAGCTTGGTATGAAAGATTGGATAAGCATCTTTTGAAGATTGGTTTCAACAAAGGTACTGCTGACAGTAATTTGTATTTC
The DNA here is from genome assembly GCA_027924645.1 of Cunninghamia lanceolata. NCBI lineage: Eukaryota > Viridiplantae > Streptophyta > Pinopsida > Cupressales > Cupressaceae > Cunninghamia > Cunninghamia lanceolata. Next base: position 31,142,174 of record BSBN01000261.1, on the reverse strand, counting down.
AAAATTGATCATGAAAACATCTTGATTGTTGAAGTGTTTGTTGATGATATCATTTTTGGAGGACGAGATAATATGTGTAGCAGTAGATAAAAGGAAATGGGCAGAAATAGAAGCAGTCAAAATACAGAAAGCACATCTGAGTCATCAAGAGAATTTCCACACTGTGATCTCTACATTAGAAAGATTAGAAAAGAGACTTACTGATGAGTGGACTGCCACTGTCAAGAAAGATCTCATGGAACTTAGAGATAACTATAATGAATTCAGACAAAAGGCTGAGATGTGGAAATTAGAGCAAGATGCTGCTCTAGAAGGTTGTACTACTTGGTCTGCGTATCAAACTTAGACAAGCGATTTGGAGTGAATCCAGTTCTGAGAAGAAGAGTAGTAGTCTTTAGTGTGTTAAGATTTTCCTTAGAAGGAATTTCTATCGTAAGACAGTCTAGTTTTTAAAGTGTTGTAAAAGCTTTGTCCAAGCTTCTAGTCTTCAGGTTTCATGTTCTGCATATAGGCAGGCATATATCTTAGATACTCTATATGTCAGAATGAAAGCGCGCATTGTACATGATGAACATCTTTGTAAGTTTTCTCAGTGTTATTAATAAAAAAGGTCATACTGTGCATTTGAGAATTCGCTATGCAAATCAAATGAAAAGTGAATTTGAGATGTCCATGCTTGGGGAAATGAATTTCTTCTTGGGTCTACAAATCACTCAAACAAAGAAAGGAATTGTCCTTTCTCAGACCAAATATGTGAAAGAATTGTTGAAGAAATTTGGGATGGAAGAATAAAAAACAATGAGTACTCCCATGGAAACCGGATGTAAATTGAGCAAAGATGATGACTCTCCTAAGGATGATCAAAAAAAGTACAAGTCAATGATTGGAGGATTATTATATCTCACTCAAACTAGACTTGACATTATGAATGTTGTTGGTCTTGTTGCTAGATTCCAAGCTGATCCTAGAGAATCTCATGTCATGGCAATCAAGAGGATTTTTAGATATCTAAAAGGGATAGTTGAGTATGGATTGTGGTATCCCAGAGATCATGATTTTTCTCTTCATGCATATACAGATGCGGATTGGGCAAGAGATGTGGATGACCGGAAGAGTACTAGTGGTGGAGCATTCTTTTTGGGGAAGAGATTGGTTTCTTGGCCGAGCAAGAAACAAGAGGCAATATCTCTGTCCACTGTAGAAGCAAAATATATTGCAGCAGTACATAGTTGCACTCAAGTTTTGTGGATGAAACAAATGTTAGGAGAAATAAGAGTGGAGTATGAGGAGCCTATCACAATCTTCTGTGATAATTCAAGTGCAATAAATATATCTAAGAATCCGGTGTTGCATTTAAAGAGTAAACATATATCCATTAAGTTTCACTTTTTGAGAGAGCAAGTGAACAAGAATGTAGTCATATTGGAGTTTGTGCCTTCCAAGGATCAGATTGCAGACATCTTTACTAAACCTCTACCTAAGGACTCTTTTGAGTATCTCAGGGAGAAGTTAGGGGTTATTGCCCCTCCGGTGATGAGCTAAGGTGCACTGATGTGCATCAGTCTGATGGATATCACATTCATATCTTATGGTTCAGACTAATTATGGAGAGCTGCTACTCAGGGGGAGCAGCTAGTATGATTCTGAAGTGATGGAGTTGCAAGTATGTGCCCTTTGCCATTGATGTCAAAGGGGAAGAGAAGACATGTGAAAAACAAGTAGTTGTTGATCAAAGGGGGAGCAGTCAAGGGAGAGAAGACATGTGAATGGTTGTTGCTGATAGGAGGAGTTGTGACAGTGAGGAGAAGTTATTGTCTTGATAGATAAAACAATTTTTCACATCATATGTTACCATCAATGACAAAGGGAGAGATTGTTGCAAGTATGGGCCTAACCGGTGTTGTCATTGATGTTAACATAATCCTATTGCATTAATGATAATGATTGGATGAACTGTATGCTGAGGATATTGAGAAAATTAGTTCTAATCAGGAACAGAGAAGAACAGTGAAGACAGTAAGGTAAAGATCCAAGATAAGATGAAGATTAGAGGATGCGGTTCAAAGGGTTTGCAGATATGTGTCTTAAGGTGATCTAGTAAAGATTTCAGAGGTCCGCATGAAGATCTAAAGAAGTTGTGGCCACTCAAGTAAAACTAATTCCGACAGGTGTTCAGAGGTGACAGAGTGACACAGATAGGTCCAGTGAGATCCAGAAATGCATTATGCTATTTTGTGGATTTGGTGGAGTATTTAGGAAGTCCTTGTGAAGTGTTAACTCGATTAGTTCATGGTCTAGAGGTCCACAAGCATCTATTCCTTTGTGACAGTAATGACAGACTATGTTCTTGAGGTTCTAGATGAAGGAGAGAAGGATTTCAGTAAGTAGATGTAGTGTGGATGTTCTTGGTGATTCAGGCAAGCTTGTGGGGATCTTTGGATCATGTCTAGTTCATGTTGGTGGTCTGCATTAGAGTTGGAGCCCGCAATCGAATAATAACTTCCGGATGATGACATTCTTTCTAAGTCAGGCCGATCGGATGAGTTACACATCTTGTGGATGATCTTGAAGATGTTGTGTGAAGTTTGGCGTGTTCTTAGAAGAAGATTGAAGTCTCAGATATGTGTGGCCGATAGTGTGTTGATCCACGTGAAGTCTTTTGTAATTAGTCATGTTGTATTTGTGTATTTGCTCTGTAAAGTTTGCTGACTTAGATGATCATTCCTAAGTCGATGTCTTGTATAAATAAGGAATTGTAAAGTTATTCCAAAGTGTGTCTTGTGGAGATGAGAGTGTGGTAGTGAGGAGGAGAGCGAAAGGCAGAGCAGAAGTTTTGGGCTTAAATGGAACTAACTCAAGCATGGTTAAGATGCTATTCTTTAGTTCAAGTATGTGATACTTATTCTTTTGTAGACAATGTGTCTCTTCTAGGTAGTGAGCCTCTTGTGAGTAGTGTGCTTGGGCAGTGAGCCCTAATTGGCATGTGCCATTTTGTTCTTTCTATTCTTCTAATACAGAATACAATCTTGGGTTAATCACCCCGTGGTTTTTCCCTTAACTGGGTTTTCCACGTCAAAATCTTGGTGTCTCATGTGCTAATGTGTTTCTGCTCTTGAGTTAATGCATTGTGTTTCGATGATTGATTTATCATTATGCTACTGAATTACAAAGTGGATTTAAGTGTTTAATTGAAAGAAAGTTTTGGACAATTGATTCACCCCCCCTCTCAGTTGTCTACTATAATCTAACAGAGAATACATACATGATTGTGAAGGATGGGGTGACCTACAATCTTACACCTATAAAAGAAGATGGTACAACAATCCATGAAGGACCAAGTGTGATGATGGTGAAAGAGAAAGAATTTTTGAAGACACTGAAAGAAGAAGAGGTAGGATATACCATCATTGGCAAGCCTATATTAGCCAAGGCAGAAATAGAGGTAGAAAAGATAACAGAGGAGGTATAAGTCCTATTGGACAAGTATGAAGACATAGTGGTGAAAGACCTACCAAGTTCACTACCTCCTATTAGGGATGTAAGCCATCATATTGATCTCATACCTGGTGCAAATTTGCCAAACAAGGCAGCATACAAGATGACACCACAACAAAATGAAGAAGTTAGAAATTAGATCCAAGAGCTATTGGACAAAGGGCTGATCAAGGAGAGTTTGAGTCCCTGTGCTGTTCCAACTGTCCTAGCATCTAAGAAGGGTGGAGAATGGAGACTTTGCACTGATTCCAGAGCCATCAACAAGATAACCATCAGGTATAGATTTCCAATACATCAGATAGAAGATCTAATGGATAGTTTGGGTGATGCATGTTACTTTTCTAAGATAGATTTAAAGAGTGGTTATCATCAGATAAGAATAAGAGAGGGTGATGAATGGAAGACAACATTCAAGACAAATGAAGGTCTTTATGAGTGGCTAGTAATGCCATTTGGGTTATCAAATGCCCCAAGTACATTCATGAGACTTATGAATGATGTTCTCAAGCATTTCATAGGCAAGTTTGTGGTAGTCTATCTAGATGACATTCTTGTGTACAACAGAACCAAAGAAGAACACTTGCAGCATTTAGACATGGTGTTGAAAAGATTGAATGAGGAGAAACTAATGATCAACCTCAAGAAGTGTGAATTCATGAAAGAGGAGCTTGTCTATCTTGGGTTTGTGATCTCCAAAGGTACACTAAAGATGGATCCATCTAAGTAGAAGCCATACTTAGCTGGCCAATTCATAAAACAACAATAGAGGTAAGAAATTTCCATGGTTTGGCCACATTTTATAGAAAGTTTATCAAAAATTTCAGTCATATTTGTTCTCCTATTCTTGATACTATCAAAGGAGATAAGAAGAAGAAGTTCCAATGGACTGAGGAAGATGAGAAAAGCTTTAAGTATTTGAAGACAAGGGTGGCTCAACAACCCATTCTTGCACTCCCTAATTTCAGCAAGGTGTTCACAATTGAATGTGATGCAAGTGGATATGCCATAGGTGCAGTCCTGAGTCAAGATGGGAGACCGGTTGCATTCTTCAGTGAAAAACTCAATGAAGCCAAGACGAAGTACTCTTCCTATGACCTTGAACTCTATGCTATGGTACAATCACTCAAGAAGTGGAGGCACTATTGATTGCCTAAGGAGTTTATTGTCTTCACAGATAATCATGCTTTGAGTTTCTTGAACGACCAAGATAAGCTAAGTTACAGACACATGAAGTGGATGGAGTATATACAGGCCTACACATTCACCATCAAACACAAGAAAGGACAAGCAAACAAATTTGCTGATGCTCTGAGTAGAAGGTCCATGATGGTGCAGGAGATCAAGTTGCAAAGTGTAGGTATTGATGCACTTAAAGGTATGTATGAGAATGATGAAGATTTCAGTACTGTTTTTGCTGTTTGCAATCAGTCCCAAGATGTTTTTCACAATGAATTTTTTGAGTTTGTGGTACAAGATGGTCTACTGCTCAAGGGAGCTTAGTTGTGTGTGCCAAGATGCTCCATGAGAGCAAATGAGCAAGGAAAAACACTGTGGCAGCCTGAGTGGTCATTTTGGTTATGACAAAACTTTGGAGCAAGTCAAGAGGTTTTATCATTGGCCTAGGTTACATAATGATGTGAAGAAGTTTGTGGAGAGTTGTGTGATATGCCAGAGGGCTAAAGGATCAAGTTCTAACGCAGGTTTATATTAGCCTTTACCAATACCCAATCAACCATGGGAGTCTATCAGCATGGACTTTGTTCTAGGTCTGCCGAAGACACAAAGAGGTTATGACAACATTTTTGTTGTTATAGATAGGTTTAGTAAGATGGCACATTTCATTTCTTGTAAGTCCACTAATGATGCCTCTCATATTGCTGGTCTATTCTTCAAGGAAATTGTAAGAATCCATGGATTGCCTTTGGCAATAGTGTCTGACAGAGATTCCAAGTTCATTGGTCACTTTTGGAGAACTTTGTGGAAGAAGCTGGGAATAAATCTAACTTTCAGTTCTTCCTACCATCCCCAAACAGATGGGCAAATTGAGGTTGTAAATAGCTCTTTGGGAAACCTATTAATGTGCCTAACAAAGGAGCATAATCAGTCATGGGATCTACTGCTGCCCCAAGTTGAATATTCCTACAATGACTCTGTTAACAGGAGCATTGGAAGAACACCCTTTGAAGTAGTGTATGGCATGAAGCCAAGAGGCATTTATGAGCTGAGAGACCTAAGGGGAGTAGACAATAGGAGTGCACAAGTAGAAGACTTTGCCATAGCCATGAAGGAGATACATCACCAAGTAGGAGAAACTCTTGAAAAGAGTGTTGCCAATTACAAGGAGAAGGCTGATCTAAAAAGAAGAGATGTTCAATACAAAGTAGGTGACATGGTGATGGCTCATTTAAGGAAGGAGAGACTACCCAAGGGAAGATATACAAATCTAATGATGAAGAAGATAGGACCTTGCAAGGTGGTCCACAAATTTGGTCAGAATGTCTATGAGATAGAACTCCCTCTTAGAGTTGCTATCTCCCCCATTTTCAATATTGTAGACACGTATCCTTTCAAAGGATATATTGTTACAAATGAAGAAGCTGAAGATGTTGCTGATGAGGAATGGATAAGGGATCTTCCACCTAGTCAGGCAGTGAAACTTGAAACTATTTTGGACACAAGAGAGATTAAGAGGACAAGAAAGAAAGTCTATAATGAACATTTGGTGAAATGGCATGGTTTGCCAATTGAAGATGCTACATGGATGACAGAAGAAGATATCAAACAGCATGGAACCTCTGTCCAAGAGCTCATTTTATAAGGAGATTGAAATCTTTTTACCCCGGTTGTATGGTGCAAAGACCGCCATAGTTAATTTTGACTTGTATGCTCACTAGGAGCCTTAAATTTTGGATTTTATGCTCATTATGAGCCTAGGTGGAGTCATGTATTAATTTATTATTGTAATAAGGTCTGAGTCAGACCACTCTCTCTAGTTTAGAAACCACTCCCTCTATTCTATAAGTCAACTAGTAGTGGAACTCCAAATAGCATGTGCTATGTTTGGAAAAAAATAGTCTTGAGGCTAAAATTAGTGAAATTAGTGGGAAATTAGTGAGTTTTTTTGCCTTTTTGGATAGGAAAATAATATTGCATGAAATATAGTGATGATTTGGATTGTATTTATCCCCTTGAGGTTATGGAAAACATATCATTGAAGTTGGAAAAGAGAAAATATAGAAAAGAAGACCGTTTGCTGCTTTTTACTGTGAAAATTTATTGTTCTTTGCTACAATACTCACCCGTACAACCATTTAAAGGAATCTCACATTTTGGATGATGTAAATACATGTTTTAAATTTCATTTGAGTCTATTTGGGTGTCTTCAAATTGTAGGAGAAAGAAGAACAAAATGTTGTCCCAAAATTGTTGTTTCTAGGAAGGTTTGGTGGGGTTTTAAGAATTTTATGGGGTTCTGACCCAAATCTTTGAGTTAGAGCCCCAAAATGGATTTGTTGGGTCTATATAGGTATATTATACAATGGGTTTTGTGTGCAAGTGCAGGGGAGCAGTCCAAGACAAGATTTGAGGAAGATTTGGCTTGATATCTCTATGTATTATGCCATTGGTGATAACTAGAGGAAGATATAGTTGGAAAACTAGTTTCAAATGCCCATGGAGGTCCAAAACCTATTTAATCCATCCATTTTCAATCCATACTAACTTTCATAATTGGTTAGAAAGTTCTGGGTCACTCTGGTAGGGTACTTCCTTTGTAAACCTAGGGCTAATTGCCTCTTGGAACAACAGGAACAGTCATTTTTAGAGGCTTGTGTTCCAAAACAATGTACCCTTCATGTCAATTATGTTATAGAGGGCCTTAATGGGTATCTAAAAAGATAAATATTTCTGGGAGTTGTTTGGAAAGTTTTGGAGTTAAGCCCTCTAAACCGCATTTCTAGGGCTACAAGGAAAATAGGCCATTTGTGAAGGGACCTTGGGTAGGACAACTTTCTAGGCTAACTTATGAGTTTGGTAAGCTTCCATTGGTCAAAAAAACATGTCTCATGCCCTCCTCAAGTGTTAACAATCATCTCATACATCCAAACCAAGTTAGGCTCATGAATGGAGGTTATAGGTGTCATGATGTGCAAGTTTGTTGTCCTTCCCTCTAAGATCAGTCACTCATGTTTGTGAGACTTGATAAGTGTTCCCCTATTCTACATCATCCAATAACAGCATTTATCATCACTTTTGTGCATGAAATAAGACATTGTTTTTTGAAAACTAAAACTAGGGTTTCAAATTTTAAAACATAGAAATTACTTTTTGTTCTCTGGAAACTTGTTCCTCTGATTCTACAAACTTCTTCAAATGTATCTGGACATTTCTGAGCAATAATAAATGCTTTTATGTAGCATACTATGCATTCTTTCCTTTATTCAAAAATTTTTGTAGTTATATATTCTTTTCTTTCCTGAGCATAGAATTTGGTTTGACATTTATTCTTTTCTGGCACAACCCAGGCACCTGTAATATGCTCTTATAACTTCTTATGGATAATGATACACCTGTGCTTGATATAATATGAACCTGTAGGATTCATTTGATCTTTTACATGATGTATCACCTTCACTCATAACTATCAGAGTGAATGATGCATATATCTGATTCTGTCCTTCAACTGTAACATCATATGTTTGAATATATTAAACTCCCGTGGCATGTCTTTACACTGTAGCTAGACTTTGACACATGGCATTATAATTGCATTTGTCTACACTCTATTTCTTTAGCAATCAATAATTCATGGCATTTTGATTATATATTGCATAGTCATCATAAGGAATATTTCTGGAATTCAAAACATCATTCTATTTGGATATCACCCACCTCAATGGTGAAAACACTTCATGAGCAGCTTTACATTTATTCACAACAAAGAGTGGCAAATATTTGTCCTATTTTTATTGGCCTAAACTAGGCTCTCAACTATTGAAGTGGATGATGTTCAGAGTTGATTGATGTTCCTTTACCTGGATAGATTATGACTATTGCCTCATGTGTGACTGTCCTTAATATGATACAAGGTTGTCCCACCCTGGCAGGCTGTCCCACTGGTTTTGATCTCTGTCATGGCACTTGTTATTGTATTTGTTGCTTCACAGCCTACCCTGGCTCCTAAATCTTGAGATACCTTTGGTCATTATTCTTCCTGTACCTCATGGTGGCAACTTCATAAGATGTATCTTGGTCTTTTAGACCTGATTACTTTACTCTATGGTATATCTGTTCATTGTCATCATTTATGACTATACCTTGTGTGTCTATTGATGGCATAGGACTGTTATGAAAAATCACACTTCATTAATGATAAAGAAAGTGGAACAGTACCTTGTGTTTCTTGCATGTCATTTTGGAATTTGATCATTTATGAGCTATTGGATATAGCATAACATGTAATGGTATCACTTTGAGCATGCTGGGCTCGACCCTTGTGGGAGCCACATTTTCTCCACATGCCTTAAATGTCTTCAAATCAGCAACATTACTTTTCCTATACCTACACAGTGAACAAACAAGTTACCATAAAAAACATACCTGATGGTATTGATTGAGCCACTTCATGATATTCTAATTTATGGCACATGTTTGATCTGATCTTTCATATGAAATGCATTATGTGATAGTAGATATATCTGCTTGATAAAAGCATATGATAACTTTAAACATCTGGAGCGCTAACAAGGTTGTCCTCAATTTTTTTGCAGGTCCAACTGATGATGGGAGCTGAAGATAAAGACTGAAGACTAAAGACCAGCATCAACAAAACAACCTTCTTGCTCAGGTAATGATGGATGTTTCATTTTATCATGTGTTTATTTCATTTCTTTTATCATCCAGATGTATAGCTTGCATGTCTACAATTGCTCAGTCTAGTTACTCCCACGACTTGTGTGTGACACATTTGAACACCTCTTTTAAACATAATTAGTTAATTTATCATATGCATTTGATAGATGTGTATTTCTTTTTCAATCAATGCATAGGATAAAGTAACAGATATTTGAATGCATGTTTAAAACATGACATGAAATAACAATTCAATACAAATATCTTTCTTTCTTTATTTAAAAAATGATTAATTGAATAATTAATTTAACTTATAACTCCTGAAAGATAAAACATTGTTAAAACAACTGTACTTCATGAACAATTGATACCTTTGTCATCTGATTCTCTTGTCATGATGACTCATTGGTCTTGGTTAGATTGATGGGTTATCCTGTCATCTGAAGTCTATTTCTGCTCTGTTAAGATATCAATCGTCCATTGAATGCATAACTTCAAAATTTTCTTTTATCGCTTTTGACAATTGCACTTAGGTCAAACTAATTTTAGTGTGAACAAAATTAGTAACATTTCTGGCAACCTCTTAGGGGTGTTTGCCTGCTAAACAACTTAGAACCAGTAGCCTTTGCAACTCCATTGGGGATAGAGTCCTTTCTGCCCTGAATCTTGAAAAATTCTACAACTCAAAACTGACTGAGACACAACAACAGCAACAAAAATTGAAAATTGAAACTAACTTGCTAAAAAAAGGCTAGTAACATGTGCAGAAGTATTTTTTGGAAAACAAAATAATAACTAAAACTAAATGTGCAAAAGCACTTATTTGTAGCATAAGGCTGCCTTACTAATAGCATAACTTGAGGTGAATCTCATTAATTGGGATTGGCAACACCTCACCATCTAACTTAGCAAGCTAGAATGCATTGTGTTGCTTGCATTATGTTATTATGTATGGTCCATCCCACATTGCATCAAACTTTGTATGTTGTTTGGTCTACTCTTCAACTCATTCCACTTGAAGACTAGATCACCCTCTTTATAAACTCTTGGGACTGCTCTCTTATCAAATGTCCTCTTCATTTGGGCCTGGTGTACCTCCAATGTTTTCAAGGCCTCTTTTATGGTTTCTTCAAGTTCAATTAGCTATGCAAGCTTGATTTCCATTGGTTGTTCCTCAAGTAACTCTAACTCTTTTATGTAACTAAGAGTTGGCAACTCCACTGTTATTGGTAACTTGGCTTCCTTTCCATATGTAAGCACATAGGGTGAATTACCTGTTATTTTTTAGGTGTAATCCTATCAGCCCATAATGCTAACTTTAACTTATCATGCCAAGACCTCTGATTTTCATCAACTATTTTCTTTATGATTTTAATTAGGTTTTTGTTAATTGATTTGGCTTGTCCATTACCTTGAGGATAATAATTTGATGAGGTATTCAGAAATATGTTATTTTTGACAGATCAATCAGATACTCTTAATCTAATAAATGCTAAAGCATTATCTAAAATAAAAGAGTCAGGAGTTCCAAACTTGGACACTAGATCTTGATAAAAATTCAGGACTGATGTTTCATTAAAATTCTTCAAAGCAACTGCTTTAGTCCATTTAGTGAAATAATCAGTAGCAGTCAAAATCCAATTGTGTCCTTGGCTTGAAGGTGGATTAATAGGACCAATGAAGTCTAATCCCCACTTTTCAAATGGCTACTCCACTTGAATTGGATGCAAGGGCATTGTTGCCAGTCTTTGTTTACCTGCAAAAATGAACACTTTAGACATTTCTTTACCCATTCGTGAGCATCCTTGAACATATTAGGCCAATAGTAACCAGCTCTCATAATTTTTAGAGTTGTTGTTCTAGCTACAAAATGACCTCCAGAAGGTCCATCATGAAATTCTTCTAGAATCTTTTGAGTTTGATCTAGTTGTACACATCTCAGCAAAACATTGTTAAAATCTCTTTTGTACAGAATCCCATCAATTACAACATAGGGAATTGCTTGCAATCTGTAATATCTTCTTTTGGATCTGTCCAGGCCTTGTGGACAATCACCAGTGTGCAGATAATGGATCATATCATGCACCCAACTTGTAGGGGGGTCTGGGACAATAGTTGTTTCATCATTTTGAAGCACTGACTCAGCCTCTCCTTCAAGTTCCTTGCTTTATTTTTCATTTTCTGCAAGCTATTCACACAGTCCTTTGCCTTAGACCAACTTGGTGACTTTAATTTGGATGTCATATTCCATGACCTTTGTTATCCACCCTAATCTCTTATCACTTAAATCCTTACTGAGCAAGAATTCTTTCACTGTAGGGTGAGCAACCATTAACTGAATTCTATTATTTGAAAGCATATGTTTGAACTTCTTTAGGCTCCTGATAACAACTAATACTTGCTTTTCAACAAACAAATATCTTACCTCATAGTCATGCAGAACTTGGCTGAAAAATGCCACAGGCTGTTCCATTCCTTAATTGTTCTGCTGACAAAACATAGCTAATATAGTATCCACACTGCCAAATGCATATAAAATGAAGTCTTTATCAAAATTAGGATTTATCAAAGTGGGAGCAACAACAAGTGCCTCTTTTATTTCTTCAAAGGTCTGCTTTCTTTCCTTGCTCTAGCTGAAAGAAATATTCTTCTTCAGCATTGTTGTAAGAGGTTGTAAAAATGCTGCTATATTAGGAATAAACTTTCTTACAAAGTTAATTCTTCCTAGAAAGCTTTGTAAGCCTTTCTTGTGTGTAGGGAGAGGTAATGCCAATATTGCAGTGATTTTTTTAGGATCAATTGATAGTCCATCTTTAGACACTATGTGTCCCAATAGTTTACCTTCATGAACAGAAAAAATACTTTTTTTGGGTTTAGTGATGTCCCAAATTCTCTACATATTTCAAAAATCAGTCTTAGATAATGAAAATGATCTTTAGCTTTTTTAGAAAAAATAGTCACATCATCTAAGTATACAAGCACAAATTTATTGATTAGACCTTGAAAGGCCATATCCATTTCTCTCTAAAATGTTGCACCTGCATTAGACAAGCCATATGGCATCTTTATGTATGCTAGTGTGCCCCATTTTGTAGTAAAAGCTTTCTTATACCGATCTTCCTCTTTTACAAGAATCTGGTTATAACCTGAATAACCATCCAATAAAGAGAATCTTTCTGATCCAGAGGCAACCTGCAATATCTGTTCCATAGATGGTAAAGGATAATGATCCTTCAAAGATGCTCTATTTAAATCACAGAAATCAACACATAATCTGATTTCTCCATTCTTTTTCCTGACAGGAACTAAGTTAGAAACACATGAAGTATGTTTGATAGGAAAAATGATATTACTTTCAATGAGTTTATTCAATTCTGTCTTCATAAGCACTTCCATCTTAGGATTTAGTGGCCTTTGCTTTTGTCTGACAGGTTTTGCCTTGGGTTCAAGTTCAATGGTATGTTGAGCCAACTCTAGGTTTAAACCTTTCAGATCTCCATATTCCCATGCAAATATGTCGCTAAACTCCTGACAAAGCTGAATGAATGCTTTATATTCCTCCTTTGTACATATCTTTCCCAGCTTGAGTAACTTCTCTTTAAAGATCTCAATAGGTTCATAGTGCTCTTGCTTCACTGACAAGCTGACCTTGTCTTTTCTTACCCAATCATCAGTATTAAAGATAGATTCCAAGGTCACTAAGCCCTTGGGTAGCTTGTTTGATCTTAACTGAAGTATTTGATCATCATATTGCTACATAAATTTCTACTGATTACCTATAAAAAATTTAGCTTCTTCCATTAAGAAATTTACAATTTGTTCATCACTGTCAAATACTTGCCAGCTGATATTATTATCTGGGACTGATGGTCTAACAACAACTTTGAGATATAAAGGAGAGTGAATATTCTTCATTTCTGTAGGAATATCATATTTAGTTCCTATGGCAGCTAGCTTATCAGCTTGCTTATTATTAGTTCTAGGTACAAATATCATATTAAATGCATCAAATTCTTCTATCATGTCCCAGATTCTATGCTTATATAATTTTAGCAAGTCATTTTTTGTTGCAGCAAGGTTTTTGACTTATTTAACAACTAACTCATGTCTCCAAAAACCTTTAAACATTTAATTTTTCTCTTTCTTGCCCATTCAAGTCCATGAACTAAAGCTTTATATTTAGTTGTGTTATTAGAATAGCTGAAAGAAAATCTGAAAGATGAATAGTATTTATCACCTATGGGAGAAACCAAAACAACCCTTCCTCCAGCACCAATCTTGCTTCTAGAACCATCAAAATAAAGTTCCCAAACATCATTTTCAGATTCAATAGTTTGTTATTTTTCTTCTTTAATCAGATTTGGAATGATTGTATTCTTCTCCTGTATCATACACACACCAAGGCCTATCTCATCCATCTGTTCAAATGGATATGTTTCATGGTTTGCTGCTGCCTACTAATCTAAAACTAGATCAGGAATTCCCTCCAAAGGTGTACTTGGGTCTTGAACAGGAATCAAATTTTCTTGATAAAAAATGGAAAGGGTAGCATTTATGGAACTAGGTGTGTAAGGTTCCAGGTGATCTTTGGCTAATGGCTTAGATTTGATTGTAACCTTGGTTCCATATCTACTTCTGAAGAATAAATGTGTCCAATCAGATGATAAATATTCTCCTAACCTTGCTGTAAAATCTCTGGATAAGCAAATAGCGAAGGTAGGTGGCAGATCAATGGCATAAATGAACTGATATATAACAAAGTTTGGACATACATGCAAAGTAAGACCTAAATTTTTAAACATTCTAACTGTGCTAACCTCAGTTCCATCCATTTGTACAACACCTCTAACAACAGGTTCATATTTCAGACCTAAGTTATCAGCTAGCTATTTTGGCATAACCGAGCTACTGGCTCCTAGATCTATCATGCAATTATGTACTAAATAGTCATCTACAATCAAAGTGACATAGAATGGTGGAGGTTTTCCTACTGGTTTAGGCTATTCTATTCTTTTTTATGCCTCATTTGCAAACATAACTTGAGGTTGATGTGTTTTTTGCACTTCATTTGACAAAGGTAACTAAGATAATGCATTTTGTAAATAATCCTTTTGTCCTGGAATGTGTAAAGAATCTAAAATAGACATGCTTATTGTTGTCTTCTTCATATGATCCAAAATGTTGAAAACATGACCACTAACCTTTTGCTGCACCTTTCAGACATCAACCTCTAGTTGATCTTTAGTTGGCTATTTAGTGGTTTTTGGCTGTCCTTTTTCTGCAATTGGCTGCCTTGACAAAATATGTAGATCCTTTGATGTAGAAGCTTGATTCCATTCATTCTGAGTTGTAGAAACTATACTTTTACCTTTATCAACTTGCTATTGTACATTTCCAACTTATTGTTTGCCAGTATCAGCTTGCTGATTTGCATTTCCAGCCTGTTGTTGCAAGTCAACAACTCTCTTTTTGATATTGTGTTTACTGCAATATTAGTAAAAGATTGCTTTTGACTTGGCAACTGATTTACACCACAAAATTCATTAGCCTGCCAATTCATCAAAGCTACATCAAGATTAACATACTGAGTCTAAGTATCTAGTTGGTTATTTACATCACCTACTGAATTTTTAGCAGCAACAATTATTCTATACTATTAAAGCTTGACTTACTATCTCATTTGGGCAAGTGGCCTAGTTATGAGGCTGATTACATGGGTAGCACCATTCATAATCCTGAACCATGTTGTTCTATATAGGTACTATTTCTTTTGATGTACTGACAACATTTGGATTATATTGCTAATTTGGCCTATTGTTGTAATTTCTCCTTTGACCCTGATAATCTACCTGATAACCAGGTCTATTTGCTTGGTAAGGGACTACTTGATAAGGTCTATTATTCTGGTTTGTTTGAATTTTTAGACTTACTAAATCATTGCTCATAGTCTGCAATATTTTTGCTATACTTTGTTGGCTTTCTTTCAACTCCTAAAACTCAGAATGAATGGGATCTGTACTATTTTTTGTATTTGCTTGATAACCAAAAGATGGTATTGATGAAATATGTGGGGTTGAAATTGGGATTAAAGGTTGTATATCTAGAAAAAATGGCATTGGAGGCCTAGGCGCTATTTTACCAGCTTGTATTACAATATCAAAAGCAGCTGGTAAAGTTACCCCCTATAGATTGTATCATAACAACAATATCAGAATTTAATGCCCTCAAATAATACAAAAAAGCATGTTCTGGTCATGATTTCACTATTTTAGGGATTTTATTCCATGTTTTCTGGAATCTGAAATTAAAACCTAACATTTGCTCTTATGGAGCTCTCTTAATAGTGGTCATTTGTTCAACTAATGATAAATGGTCAGATTTATCTTGAAATTGTCTATTCAAAGCAGCACCTAAATCATCCCAAGATCTAATTGAATTAACTCTTAAGCCTCTAAACCATTGAAGAGCTTTACCTTTTAGTGATGCTACCAATAGCCTAATTGCTATGTTTTCCTTGGTAATGTGCTGGACAGAACACAAAGATGTCACATCTTTGATATGTTCAATGGGTGTAGTCCCATCTTCCCCTATGAAACTTGGTAAACTCTTTAATACAACCATTGGTATGTCATCATGCTGATTTAGATTCAAAGGGTTGCCTCCATTAAATGTAACAAAAGATTGATTTCGAGGTGGTGGTGGATTTCTTCCACCTCCTCCTCCACCTGCTCCTCCTCCTATCAGAGACATTGGAGTAGATGGAATTTTAGCTAATGCTTGGACTGAAACTACTTGCAATATTTCTTGTAACATAGGTTCTTCCTCTACAAACTTAAGAAGAAAAGGTTCCTCTTGGAAAACACGAATCTACTCTCTTGGGCTTGCTGGTGGAGAACTATGAAATTTTGATGATAAACTTGCAAATAATAAATTTTGGTGTGAAGCAAATTCTGGATTTGTACTTGGTAGATTTGAAACAATTGGTAAATCTACTGTATTGATCACCTTATCTACTTTTATTCTCCTCTTTGGTGGAGATAACTGATTATGCCTCTTCTCAGAATCTTTACTTGCCCTTGTTTGATATTTTTTTTATAAGCTGCAAGATCTAATCTATAAAACTAAAGTATTAGAGTCACCAGGTACTTGATAATGAACCTCTAAAAGGCTAAAATTCTGTTGTTCATATGAAAACAAAAAAAAGAAAAAAGTTCTATTGAACTGAGAATCAGTTCAATGTCCCTTTGGGCATCCCAAAAACTGTTATCACTCAAAATTGCACCCGTATGCAAGACTGGAAAAGTTCTACAATTCCTTGTAACATGGGACTAATTTTAGGTTGTGGGTGCCCTATAATGAAATTAGACTTTCAGATTGTGGGTTGGTTCCCTTAAAATATTCTATTGGAATGTAAGATTTTATGTTTTTAGAAAAAGGGTAAGAATTGAAACTATAAGGAAATGAAAATTGTGAAAATTTGGTGATGCACCTAAAAATGGGTAAAAATATGCAATCTGGTTCACAATACAACTTAGAAATCTGACCCAAGTGTTGGCACTCATTTTGACCTGGAGGTTGATTTTGCATGTTTAGAGGGTTTCTTCATTTAAACCCTATATTTTCTTGCCCATCGGCATGACCTCGCAGGTGTTTTGGCGATCAGGTTGATGGCAGGGATGGTGTCATCGCTGAGACTTTACCTATCGGGGGGGAAGCTTATTGTTATTCCGACAGTTTTGATCTCACCGATGGGGATTGTGGTGTGTTCTTTGTATGTCGCTAGGACTTTGTGCTATCGGCGGAGATAATTTTTGTCTCACCGAGGGAGATGGTCAGGCCGATGAGGGTTTTTTGGGTGTTCATTGGCAGGAGTTTGCATATCAGCCAAGTAGATAGGTGATTCACCGATGCATTGGATGTTCCCGAATGGAGTTTGGATTCATGTGCCATCGGCACGACATAGACTATCAGGTGAGCCGGCAGGTGTTGGGCCGATGGCATTTGTTTGGCCGATGGATATCTATCGGCGAAAGTATGGTCTATCAGCTAGGGATCTTTTTCTTGCTCCGATGACTTAGGTCTCGCCGAGTGCAGGATGCAGGGTTATTCGAAGGCATCGGCGTAACATTCTTCATTGGCTGGGAAGTTTTTGGTTTGGCTGATAGCTTTGGTCTAGCCGACGAGAGCATGGAGGGTGGCCATCGGGTGAACCGTGTGTATGGTCTCGCCGATGGTGTCATCGGCGAGGGTTTTTTAGGGGCCGCCGATATATGTAGTCTGGCCGATGAAGTTGTTCACCGACGTGATGGGTGACATCAAGTGAACTGTAGACTACCTGACCGATGGTCTACCTCTGGCCGATGGGGATGTTGGTGACTTGCAGAGGTGTTATCGGTATGACTTGTGTTGTCGGCGAGGATGGATTGCATTTAGCCGATAGTGTGGGTCTGGCCGACGAAGGGGCGGGGCCTGGCTTGTTGATGTATCGGCGTGATTGGCTGTGTCGGCCGAGGGGTTTTTTGCTAGGCCGATGGTAGTCGTCTTGCCGAAGAGGGTGTATTTTGCTTGGCCATCGGAGAGACTTGGTAGATCGGCGAAGGTCTGGAGAGCTGGCCCGGTGGTTCATCTCTGACCGATGGAGGGGAATGTGGAGTAGGCATCGGTGTGACCTTTGAGATCGGCAAGGAAGCTTTTGGGTTGGCCGATAGACTATGTCTGGCCAACAGAGGCTTGCGATGTAGTCGGTGAGACAATTGAGGTCAGCAGAGGATTTGTCAGGTGAGCTGATGGCCTAGATCTGGGCGATGGGCTTTGGGCTGAGAGGCGTGTGTCGAGCGTGGCAAAAGCACTCGACACTTATTATGTTTGTGGCCCCGTTTATAAACTGCTGAAGGAGTCTCTGCGGCACCAATGTGGGATTAATCTCCTTGCATAATTTGAACCTGCGGTGAAATGCATTTTGGCGAGAAATTTCTTTTTGAATGCAGCGACAGTTTTCACGCGGCCGCAGGTGGTTGAGCCATCAATGGCGACTGTAGCAGGGGTAAGAGAAATGGTACACATGATCAGGTGGCCCGATTTATGGATGAAGACTTCCAGATGGCGGCACAGGGCTTGAGGCCTCCCTTGTCTGTTGCAGCAATAACTTCTGAGCGCCATTCTTCCTGTGTGATCTGTATCTGGCAGTTTTTTGTAATAGTCATGTAATTAATTGTTGTGAGGTACACTTTCTGGCCAATATAGGCAGACTGTGTTACCATTGTTTGGTTATTGAAAGTTGAACATTTGGCTCTGTAATACAATACAGCTGATTTGGTTTCTCTGTACAGCAAAACCTGTGAGTTTATGTATCTCTTGTTGTACGTTTTTTGCATGAATCCACTGATTTCATGGTTAATTTTATATGAGAAATGCTATGTTAGCATGTGTTTTGTTAATTCTGTCTCCAGTATTGCATGTATCTTTCTTCTGAGTCTAGATATTTAAGCAATGTTTGAGACTCTAGAACATAGAATTCCTGTGTTGAATGTCTGATCTCTTAACTTCTGCTCAAGGGGTAGATTAAATTGTTCTCAGATTGAACATTGGGAAGGGTATACTGTAGTAGGGATGCCATAAGTATAGATAGCTTAACACTTTGTATTGGGAGATATCTGTAAGGCAGGTATCATATGTATCCCCCTAAAATCCAGTTTTAGTTGTTCATGCATATCATTCACAGGTGTATGTCTACTGACTCTAGGCCCTGGATAGGCACCAATCTTGCTTTGTGTTTGTGTTACAACCATGTCCAGCTTTGCATCCAAGCTTAAAATCAAAATCTAAAACAATCTTTAGGACATTAGAATTAGTTTTAGGATCCTCAGTCCTCTGTCTACAACTGCAAATAGGCCCAAAGCTAGCCCCTTTGCTCTTATCTTTCAGTTTTGGTCTACTTACAGGAGGACTTATCTGCTTTCTGTCAGCATCCCAGCCTTTGCATGCATATCCTCATGGATGTTGAGTAGGGAATACCCCCCTAGGTTTTGCAGAGCCTGAAGAAGAAGAGGAGATAAAATATAGAGTCTATCTCCTATACTGTTGGCCCCTGGCCCAGAGATCCTGTTGATCATTGATGGCTACCTTGTAGGGAAATCTGGGAATAAGCATCCAGTCTGGGAAAAAACCAACACCACACAATCCAATCTTGACATAAATATCACAAAAGTGATTCTAAGGGAGGCTTGAAAATAGGCTTTCTATGAAGGAAAAAGATTTCTCACAACACAAAAGATTATTTTTGTTAACACAACCTAAGACCTGTAATAATTATATGCTTAATGCTTCAAATAATGGTGAGACAATAGTTTTAAAGGTTTTGGTAATCAAACACATTAAAACTTCATCAAATCAATTCATATAATTGCATTAAATGGAAAGGCAACTACTTGATTTCAAAAGCACAAAGGAAATATTGCAAAGGAGAAAAAAATGAAAAACCTTCTTCTCTCAAAGTGTATAAGACCAAAAAGGCAAGAACTAGTAAAAACAAGATTTTTCTTTACAATATATAGGTTTTGCTCTCTCAAGAGGCATGCAAAAATATGAATTTACAGCTAACTACCTCTAAAAATAATCTCTTACAAGCAACCTCCAAAATCCTCAAGTGTAACCTGCTGATCTCTATAAAAACTATCAAAAATGAGCTACAAAACTTTCTTCTCTCAAAGTGTATAAGACCAAAAAGGCAAGAACTAGAAAAATAAGATTTTTCTTTACAATATATAGGTTTTGCTCTCTCAAGAGGCATGTAAAAATATGAACTTGTAGCTAACTACCTCTAAAAATAATCTCTTATGAGCAACCTCCAAAATCCTCAAAAATAGGGTCTTAAACTACCACAAATCAAGCAAAAATAGCTCCAATTTGGACCTCTCCATATGCTTGACCAAAAAGTTGACCAAGATCCCTAAAAATACTCCCCAAATCATGCAAAAAACCTCTTAGGTGGCCTAGTTAACTCAACTAATCAATTTGCATGATTTTACTTTAGCAAAATTGATTGTGAGTAAATAATAAAGTAATTAGAATAATTACTCTATTATTGGTTACAACTTGTTCTAATTTGACTTTACAATTTGTGAAAAATAATAAAGTAATTTGGAAAATATTACTTTATTATTTATTTACAATTAATGTATTTGTAAAATCATGCATGAAAAACTAACTCCTTATCACTCCAAATACATTTGCCTAATTTGCATGATTTGAGCAAAAAATAGGACTTAGAAGAAAATAAAAACCCCTTATATCTCCTTGTGAGAAAAAATCACCTAGCTGCATGCCATATGCATTAAAGGAAAAAATATATACTTATAACTCCATTGCAAGGTAAACATGCCTTACAAGATACTTAGGCATAGAAAATACTCCTTATCTCTCCAATTATAATAAGGAGAAAATAATAATTCCTTTTGCCTTATTACTCCAGTTACAATATTAAAATTGGCCTCACTGCCATATATCCTCTATGTAAAAATAAATCACACCCTAAACAAAGCTCTATGCCACCTTGCATTATTTGTCTTATCTGCATTCTCATGCAAATATACCTTCTTCTCCTAAGAAACTTTATCATGCAATGATAAAATCATAATGTGAAATCCTGCCACCATGCAATCTCATTTGTCTTTACACATTTTCTATCTTTGACTTTGAATGATAATTTTACAAGGCATAAATATCACAAGCCTTGACCATATTCGGTCATTGCATTCATCAGTTATTATGAGGAATCTTTGATAAGACATATATTTACAAGAGAATAGGGTATATTTGACCATTTGTGGCATTGAGGATCTTTGATCATATGATAGTTGACTCCATGGTAAAAAGGCTTGTTTGAATTTGTTTAAGGCATTTGAACATTACCTTTTAATGATGTTGACCTCCATTTGACTTTGGGAATAATATGCAAGAAATACACTCATCGGCCATTTCTAATAATGATCACTAGGGATCATACTTCTGAAGTTTTGACCCTGTCGGCATTTAGATAAGGAAATGATTTTTTTTCTAAGTCAAAAATCAAAAGGAAATGAAGGGAAGTTTTGAGCAAAAGGGAATGAGTAAACCCTAAACTCAACTCATTTTCATTTTTCTTTTTTTCTTTGACTTGCTCTGTAACTCTTCATGGCCGACAAGGGTTTCATCCTTCCTCTGGTCTTTTCCTCCATATTCTAGCTTTCTGTGCTCAATTCTTTGCATTTTCTGAGTTAAAAGAAGTAGCAGAGACTGGTGAGTATGGAATTTGGAACTTGTCTGGCATTTTTCATCATTCTTTTGTAGTTTCTTATCTTGAATAGCCACGGCCATACATGCTGTTTCCTCCCTCTCGACATTCTTTGATACTGTTCTTTATTTCTCTGTATTGAACTCCTTCAAAGGTGGAAAATTTGATAAGAACCCTCAAAAAGAAGGGCTGCGGCCATAACTATCTTCTTCTCCTCTATAACTTCAAAGGTAAGCTTCCTTACTTCTCTTTTCTATACTATAAGCTCTTTTTCATCATTGTACATGCAAAAGAAAAACATGGTTTCAAGTTTTGCTATCTGGGTATCATCTTATACTATCCTTTATGACATGGCCGCGGCCCTACTTGCATTTTGTAGCATTTTCTCGATTCTCTGATATAAAACTCTTGAGGGTTGTAACTTTGTCATGAGGGTTTCAATTAAATCTTGCACAAGAACTCTTCTCTATTCCACGACCATACTTGTAGACACTTTGGTATATTCTCTGCTTGACTGTATCTATAAAATGAAGAAGGGTTTCAAAAATTGACAAGGGTTTCTTCCAGATTGTATAGAATTGCCATTTTATGGCATGGTCTTGGCAGAGACACACTGTATCACCTTCCTTCCTTTACTGTGTGAAATAAATGACAAGGGTTTCAACTCTAAAATAAGGGTTTTTATCTTGACTGCACAAAAATACTCTTCTATGTCACGACTTTGCCAGAAAAACAATGTATTTCTTTCGTCTTCCTGTAAACACAAAATGGCATTGGGGTTTCTAGAATATCGCTGTGCTTTTTTCCCAAGAAAATTAATTTACAATAACAACATTTATCATCACTTTTGTGCATGAAATAAGACATTGTTTTTTGAAAACTAAAACTAGGGTTTCAAATTTTAAAACACAGAAATTACTTTTTGTTCTTTGGAAACTTGTTCCTTTGATTTTGCAAACTTCTTCAAATGTATCTAGACATTTCTAAGAAATAATAAATGCTTTTCTGTAGCATACTATGCATTCTTTTCTTTATTCAAAAAGTTCTATAGCTATATATTATTTTCTTTCCTAAGCATAGAATTTGGTTTTGCATTTATTCTTCTCTGGCAGAACCCAGACACCTGTAAGATGCTCTTATCACTTCTCATGGATAATGATACACCTGTACTTGATATAATCTAAACTTGTAGCATTCATTTGATCTTTTACATGATGTATCATCTTCACTCATAACTGTCAGAGTGAATGATACATATATTTGATTCTGACCTTCAACTGTAACATCATATGTTTGAATATATTAAACTCCTGTGGCATGTCTTTACACTATAGCTGCACTTTGACAGATGGCATTATAATTGCATTTGTCTACACTGTATTTCTTTAGAAATCAATAATTCATGGCATTTTGATTATATCTTGCACAGTCATCATAAGGAATATTTCTAGAATTCAAAACATCATTCTGTTTGGATATCATCCACTTAATGGTGAAAACACTTCATGAGCAGCTTTACATTTATTCACAACAAAGAGTGGAAAATATTTGTCCTATTTTTATTGGCCTAAACTAGGCTCTCAACTATTGAAGTGGATGATGTTCCTTTACCTGGATATATTATGACTGTTGCCTCATGTGTGACTATCCTTAATATGATACATGGTTGTTCCACCCTGGTAGGCTATCCCACTAGTTTTGATCTCTGTCATGGCACTTGTTATTGTATTTGTTGCTTCATAGCCTACCCTGGCTCCTGAACCTTGAGATACCTTTGGTCATTATTCTTCTTGTTCCTCATGGTGGCAGCTTCATAAGATGTATCTTGGTCTTTTAGACCTGATTACTTTACTCTATGGTATAGCTGTTCATTGTCATCATTTATGACTTTACCTTTTGTATCTATTGATGGCACATGAGTGTTATGAAAAATCACACTTCATTAATGATAAAGAAAGTGGAACAGTACCTTGTGTTTCTTGCATGTCATTTTGGAATTTGATCATTTATGAGCTATTGGATATAGCATAACATGTAATGGTATCATTTTGAGCATGTTGGGCTCGACCCTTGTGGGAGCCACATTTTCTCCACATGCCTTAAATGTCTTCAAATCAGCAAAATTACTTTTCCTATACCTTCACAGTGAACAAACAAATTAGCATAAAAAACATACCTGATGGTATTGATTGATCCACTTCATGATATTCTAATTTATGGCACATGTTTGATCTGATCTTTCATATGAAATGCATGATGTGATAGTAGATATATCTGCTTGATAAAAGCATATGATAACTTTAAACATCTGGAGCACTAATAGGGTTGTCCTCAATTTTTTTGCAGGTCCAACTGATGATGGGAGCTGAAGATAAAGACTGAAGACTAAAGACCGGCATCAACAAAACAACCTTCTTGCTCAGGCAATGATGGATGTTTCATTTTATCATGTGTTTATTTCATTTTTTTATCATCCAAATTTATAGCTTGCATGTCTGCAATTGCTCAGTCTAGTTACTCCCACGGCTTGTGTGGGACACATTTGAACACCTCTTTTAAACATAATCAATTAATTTATCATATGCACTTGATATATGTGTATTTCTTTTTCAATCAATGCATAGGATAAAGTAACAAATATTTGAATATATGTTCAAAACAAGACATGAAATAATAGTTCAATACAAATATCTTTCTTTCTTTATTTCAAAATTGATTAACTGAATAATCAATTTAACTTATAACTCCTGAAAGATAACACACTGTTAAAACAACTGTACTTCATGAACAACTGATACCTTTGTCATCTGATTCTCTTGTCATGATGACTCATCAGTCTTGATTAGACTGATGGGTTATTCTGTCATCTGAAGTCTATTTCTGCTCTATTAAGATATCAACTGTCCATTGAATGCATAACTTTAAAATTTTCTTTTATCCCTTCTAACAATTGCACTTAGGTCAAACTAATTTTTGTGTGAACAAAATTAGTAACAATAATAAAAGAAGAAGTACAAACAGACACTCAAAACCTTCATCTACTAGGCAATACCATTCAATCAGGTACAACTATTCTTAGTTCCATGGTTATTGTTATTCATGCTATGTTTATGGTCATAGAGTTAGGGATTGTGAAAGAAATGATTTTGGTTGGAATAAGAAGAATTCTTATAGTTTGTCAAATTAGGACTATAACAATTTTTTTTATGACTGTAATAAAGATGGTCATATAGCAAGAAATTGTTGGGTGCATGAAAGTACTCTTGGAATATCAAGAAATTATCATCTCTTTGGTCAAGACTACAATATTTTATGCTATAGATGTCATAAGTTTGGATATAAAGCATAGTATTGTAGAAGTGATTTACAGAAACTAGTTAATCATCTCATGAAGACATGCACTTTGAATGTTTGGAGAAGGAAACAACAAAAAGAAAAAGAAGAATCTAAGATTGTGCATGCTACACAAGAAACATCAGTGAATGCATAAAAACTAGCATAGAGTGAGGGGGAGATGATAATTGATATCTCATTTAAACCCCTTAGTCAGCAGTAAAGAAGTTGTGTCTTTGCAGTGATTTAGCATTCTGATGTTGTTCAAGAGTTCAGTGTTGACATTTTTTTGGTACAAGACAGTGGTTTGCAGGAACAATGTTTATGACTTGTGAAGAATGTATGTTGAATTGTGGTCCCAGTGTTTGTAAATTTTTTTTGAGACTCTTTTCTTGCTTGGGTAACAGTGAGTTTCATTTCTGGTCTTGTCTAATGGTCTATGTGGTATATTTGTGGTCTTCTTTCATGGTCTACACAACGAGTGTAGTCTTGAGTATGGGTGCATCGAATCTTTTGTTAGTGGACAAAGCCATGACAAAAGTAGCAGTCTAAGGAGGCAAGAAAAGTAATATAAGTTCATGCTACAAAAGGATAAATCTTAGTATTTTATCATGAGCTTGCTTTGTCCAAAAAGGAATGGTTACTATGGCATTTTTGTCTTTTGTGGTGGTTACTTGAACATTCAACATCACATGATAGTGATTTGATATTTTGGTCTTGATGAACTGTCCTACACATTGTCGTAAATGAACATTGAATTATGTTTCTCGATAGTGAGTTATGATTCACCTTCTTCTTATGATGCTTGGAAGGTGAAAGTTTGAATATACACTGTTAGCAATGGAGTATAACAATATCTTGTTAGTAGATCACTACAAGAAGACATTAAAACTATGAGGCCAGTTGTATCACAAATATAGAAGTTTTTGACATTTTTTTGCCATTTGTGTTCAGTTATTGGTGATGAAATGACCTCTGTTTCTTGGTTGGTTGCTCAATGAATGAACCTTGAAGGAGTTTCCAACATGCTTTGATTGTAATGGCAATCAACAGTTATAGCATTTTTTTATAATGACAGTGCTTGCTCGAATAGTACTTAAAGATCATTCATGTTTTTGACTAGTCACTTTGTTGATGCAAAAGAAAGTAGCACTTGTTCATTCAAAGATAGTAGTTGGTGTTTTTATTTGTTATTTGCTTAATGTAGCATAAGTAGTATGTCACTTTCCTGACAAAGAAATATTGAGATTTGAGCATGAACCAGGTTTTCATCAGGACAATAGTTTTCATGCATTTCAAGGTCGTGTTACTAATTTGCCTAAGTGATTACAAGTTTATAGATGCTACAGAATGGTTGTGTGCAGTCAAAGATTATCTATTGCTATGTCAGGACAATGTATGATCCAGTTGCATAGTCATCATTACCTTGTATAATGGCTACCCAGTGTCTATGATATTTAATGTGATTGACTATGCCTCTTCATGATATCTATCAATGTTCTTTATGTTTTTGTAGTGGTGGTGATTTCACAAACAAGTACAGGTGTTTCTAATGATAATTTTTCCTTGCTCAAGTGGTGATAGTAGTATATGTGGTTTCTGAGTATCCTTAACAAGATCTTTGATGACAAATGGTTAAGCTGTTTAATAACATCTTGCTAACATGATAACAGTGGTCTTTATGTTGCTTTGCCATGGAATAGTGCAAGGACAAAGATGATAATCATATCAGCTGACAAGGATAGGACAAGACAGTGCTTTTTGTCATAGGACAATGTTATTTGCCTTAGTTTTCATGATTATCTTGTTTCATATTGGTGCATGACAAGCTATATGTAGTGAGGTTGTATTATCTTGTCATTTGGATAGTTTAGTTTATTTTTAATGATTCATGTTGAGGTGTCAAGAAGGTGTTTGTCCATGCTCAAATCAGATCAGTTTTCAACAAAGGCAAGAGTAGTGTAAATGACAAGAAAATAGTCAGAGGACTGTGATCAACCTATTGTTTGTTAGATAATGCATTGTTTTGAATTCATCAGAGGATTGTTGAAATTGTTGTAGTTTCTATTACCCTGATAACCGTGCTTGCAAGTGACAGTTTGGACAAGTCACATAAAGCCTTGTGACAAATTTCCTCAAAGAGATTAGAGATATATTGATCTAGGTGCAAAAGTTCTTATAGACATGTATGCTTGAAGTAAAAAAAGAGATAGGGCACATGAACTTTTTGACAAATGTTTCAAGGAAGGTACATATTAGACATTTGAGCAGTCAACAAAGTGTAGCAGCATAATTGGCAGACAATGCAAGGTTGATAGTGATTGATAGTGTTGATACAGTGTTAGAGAAGACAAATAGAGAGAAAATTATTGACAGAGTTACATGACAGGGTGCATCAGTGATAGTAACTTGATAAGTGATTTTTCATCTCTATGCTAACATGACAGTAATCAGCTATTTTTTGAATGACAATGGTTTTATACATGCTGATAGTTTGTTATATCTTTCTATCATATGTTGTAGTTACAAGTACCCTAGTAAACTTTTATGCTAGGAAGTTCCTAAGATGATAGAGCCTTATTTGCAGGATACACACAACATAGTGTTGTTGAAAAAGTTTCAAAGAGCACTATTGGCTGTGTTGTTGATATGTGTACTATTACCAGGAACAACAGGAACTATGTGTTGTTGATATGTATGGTGAACGGCTAGACAAGGAAGGACAAGTGCTTACAGGAACAATGCTACTTGCTCTAACAAGAGATGTTAGTTTAGCACAGTGATAAATCAATGCTCTGATGGATTAGTTTGAAAAGTGTGGGCAGGAATAGAAAGTGGAAAAAGGACTATGAAGAATATTGTTTGTTTCTTATCAGGGGGACTGTTTGAAAGATCTCTTGTCATTTGATGTCAAAAAGGGGGAGAGAGAGTGGAGTGATGAGATTTTTCCATCAATGTCAAAGGGGAGATTGTTGAGAATTTGTCATTGAAGTCAAAAATGAGGATGAGGAGTGCTCATAGCATCGCAGGTTTAGAAGGTTCTTCATGGTATAAGTTGTAGTGTTATGGTTTGGTTTGGTTTGTTTGAAATGGTGTTTGTCATAGTGGCAGTATTGTTTGGTGGCAAATGGCAACCTTGTTGAGAGGAGTTTTAATTCGTATAGTGTTGAGAGAAGATTCTAGTTTTAATCTGATCATGTTTGGTGGTAAGGAATTATTCTTCATTGAAGTCATGTTGATGGTGTTATGTTTACCTTCTTCATAACATGGGTTGACTAGGTTTGAGGATACTTTTGCTTATTGCACTGTGTTTTGATATTCCAATGTTAATACATGGCAAAAGGTATAAAAGCAATATGCGTCCTTGAGTCCTTACTGTGTGAAAGGAGTCTTTAGAGTTTCATGTTTCAAAATCCTAAAATATATGATTAGGGTTACCTAAGGTTGCAAGGTCTACTTTTGGTTTGTTAGTTCATCTCATCCTTGTTAAACCCTTAGTTATGTCTCGTTAATGTTTCATGGTTCTAGTTTATCAAGTTCCTCAAAAATTGTCTTCATTTCAGTATGAAAACATGATGATTCCATAGTGAGTAAGGTCATTTGAGTTAGTTTGAAGTTCTAAAGATCGACAACCCTAATGTCTTCAAACCCTAAAGCACAAGTTTTAAACATCATATAACCTAGTTACTTTTTGTTATAAGTGTTTGTTGACTGGCTGAACAGGTAATTTGCAACTTAAGTTACAACCATAGGGTTCATGCTTGTGTTTTGACCGGCCACTTTTCCTAGTGGCACCAACTCCTTCAGGTTTTTCCTTGAGTCATTGAGCACTTAAAAAGGATCTAAGGCTCTGTTTAAAAATTGACAGGGCACGAATGACTAAAATCAATGGCCCTCATTCAATTTCATTTAAAAACCTAGCGGTTATTCATTTGCAGAGATTTTGACAAGTTTGTGAACGTCATTGTGACAAGGCAATTGGAATAACTGCTTTCTCCTTCAATCTGAGGCACAGAAGAATACGAAACTAGAACATTGATGTTGTTCAGTGTTTTGTGAAGATCTTTATGTGATGTATATTTTTTTTGTGATGATTTGTGAAGGAAAATACAGTTTTTGAGAAGATCAATCTTGCAGAGTATTTTAAAGGTACTCAAGAAGATGTAAGTGAATTTATTTTAACATGTTGTAGATACTTTCATAATCTAGTTTACAGGAAGGCTTTGAGTGGATTGTAGAGGTTTTGTCACATGTATTTCAGAATTCATTGAGATTATATTTTTCTTTTATGTAATCAATGAAAGGTGAAAATGTATGAGTGGTTTGAAAGGTTGTAAATGAAGGGTGTATTGATTGGGGTTAAAAGAAGATACATGGTGATGAAGTAAGGTATAGGAGAGTCTAATATGTTATGTAAGAGACACTAAATTATTCTATTTGTATTTGTTATACAGACCTTGTAAAGTAAGATTGAATTAATTAGGGTTTGTAATGTAAAATAGATGCTTGTTGATATTCTTGTAGATGAGATTTGTTTGCAGAACATAGTTGGGATAAGATTTGGATTCATATTGCATCATCACATCATTGTGGTTAGGAATTCATTCTCTTTGTGTTGTCCTTTTGTAATCTTGACAAGGGAGACATAAGACATGTGATAGAGTTTCTTTGTAGAACTTGTGTTCCAGGAGACATAAGAAGGGCTTGTATGAGCATTGGGGAAGTTATATATGTTTTTGCTCTGTAGAGAATCAGGATAACCCCCTTAATTGTTTTTCTTCCTTCTTATGTTATGGGATTTGCCAGTGCGGCACCTGATTGCCAGTGAGGCAGTTGTATTAGCTAGTGAGGCAATCTATCTGTCAGTGAGACAATCAAATAGCCAGTGAGGCAATCTATCTGTTAGTGAGACAATCATAAAGCCAGTGAGGCACAAATAGCCAGTGTGGCACATATAGCTAGTGAGGCATCTGTATTTTCTAGTGAAGCACATTTTGATTAAGCCAGTGAGGCATTTACTGAGTAGTTTTTCTACCTCATGAGGGTTTTCCACTCCTAAAATCTTTGTTTTATGGTCTCATTTGATGCATGGTACATTTTCTCTTCATACTTGAATTTACTATCTTTTATTGTATAGTGTTTGGTATCTTGCATTCATCAGTATCTTTACCTTTTGTTTATAAGTTTTGATAAGAAGTCATTTGAAATTGTTTTTATCTACAACACTGATTCATCCCCCCTCTCAGTGTTGTCTGTACTCCAACAATGAGCAGGTGCCTTAGTCCAGTGCCATAGTTTTTGTTGGGATTTGGGAAACTTGTCTGCAACCTGTTCCTAATATTCTGAAGATTTTCTAGTTGCGGGATCCAGAGGACTAATGAGTGGGAGCCTGAGTCTAGATCCCTATTTTCTTCTCTGATCTACAATTCTAACAGTCTGCACTGCTCTCCTACAACTCCAATTCTTTCACTTTCACCACCTATAACCTGCAATCATAGAAAAGTGGGTTGGGGGTTGTGGTGTTTAGAGGCTTTCCTCAGTCAAGCCTCAAAGAGACATTCAAATCTTTTGAACACCGTTGTAAGATAAAGAATGCGTATCCTTTCAGGACTAGGGCGCAGGTGCCCAAGTCATCCCCCCTTTTAGGTAGGATTTACGTTAAGTGCATCCCCTGAGTCCCAATTGCCATGAAATTTTAGGGTTTTCTCATCAGGGCTCATCAAAATCATGCAAGATGCTCTAAATGCATTCTAAGGGACATGAGAGCTAAACCTTAAGAGGAAAAAGCCCCCAAGGTTACTTTTTCTGACATAACAGACACAAGACTATATATCCAAATGTTCTACTAGATGTTGACACTAGTTGCACAAACTTGGTACATAAACCAGGAATGTAGAGTAGAAACAAAAGAATGGGATGAATTGCAGAAAGACTTCCTACATACATTTTCATTATATAGTCCAAACAAACATATTTACACCACACTCCTCAAGATGAAAGAAATAATATTCAAACCTACTAAAAGAACTAAGAAAGAACTACCACAAGAAAATATTCCACCACCTAAGACAGATGGAATTTGGAAACTTATAGAGTAGATGGACAAGGAAACTAACTACACTGATAGAAGATGCTTTAAAACCTAGCAAGAGGATGATGAGGATAAACATAATTTGGACATATAAGTTCAACAAGGAGAAAGAGAAATCAAAACAACAACTGATCCAAAAGAGAAGTACTACAACCAACCTATCAAATTCAGAGAAGAAAATATTGCAACAGAAGGAGACCCAAAATTAGCTAAAATAGGTGATTATTTGGATGAAAGAGTGGTGGCACAAATTGCTGAAATCTTGTCCGAAGTTGAGGATCTTTTTCCAAGGACATTTACAGATTTAAAGGGTATAAAAGAGGAAGCAAGATTAATGAAAATACAACTAAAAGGAGTTAAACCGGAAAAAAAGAGACCATATAGGTTGAATCCAAACATGAAAAAAAAGGTGAAAGTGGAATTAGACAAAATAATCATAGTTGGGATAATCAAACCAATTGAGGATGTGGAATGGATAAGTCTAATGGTTGTATAAAACAAGAAAACATGGGAAGTGAGAATATGCATTGATTTTAGAGAGCTAAAAAAACATGCATACATGACCCATTCCCTACTCCTTTCATCGAAGAAATACTGGAATCAGTTATAGAAAGGGAAATATATTCATTTACTGATGGGTTCTTTGGGTACCATCAAGTCAGAATAAGGGAAGAGGACCAACCGAAAATAACTTTTGCATCAAAATGGAGGTCCTTCATGTACACAGTTATGCCCTTTGGCTGGAAAAATGCACTAGCAGTATTTGGTAGGATAATGGTAAATGCATTCAAAGACTTTATCCATGATTTCTTGGAGGTGTATTTAGATGACTGGACAGTGTATGGATTGGTTAAAGATCATGTACGAACATTGAGAATGATGCTGAAAAGATGTAGGAGTTTACAAATCTCATTAAATTTGAAGAAATGCATGTTTGCGGTACCATTTGGTACCTTATTGGGTCACATCATATGCAAAGAAGGATTAATGGTGGACCCATTAAAAGTAACACTAATAATGACTTCACCACCACCTAAAACAACACCAAAAGTGAAAACCTTCTTGGGATACACAGGGCACCACCACAAATTCATATGAGGATATGCGGCAATTACAACACCACTATAAGAGTTGTTAAAGAAAAAATATGGCAAAGATTTTGAATGGAATGGACAATGTTAGAGTTCTTTTAATACATTAAAACAAAAAATTGCAGAAGCACCGATATTAATCTTTCTGGACTGGACAATACTATTTCATGTGCATGTGGATGCCTCTTGCATGGCGATAGGAGTAATGTTAATGTTGCAACCAAAGGGGACTAAGGACCATCCCATTGCCTTTGCTAGTACAAACCATGAACCTTTGAAATACTTATTAAATCAACTAGTTACTCAAGGGAGAATATGTTGGTGGTTACTCCTATTCTAGGAGTTTGATTTTAAAATCATGGTGAATGTAGGAAGAAACAATCAAGGCCTAGATTATCTATCTAGAATAGAAACAAGTGAAGAACCAGACAGCCAGGAAGAAGACCTTCCTAGTGCAAACTTATTCAGGGTAACTACAGTACTAGAATAATTGCATGAGATAGAAATCTTATTGTCTACAGGTGAATTCCCACAAGGCACCTTACTACAAGACAAACAAACACTAATGTGGAAGGTGCTACCATACACATTGGTAGAAGGAGAGTTACATATCCTGGGAAAAGATGTTATTATACAAACATGAAAGAGAAGCTATCCTATGAGAAGCTCATGAAGGAATTTATGGTGGACATAACTATGGAGAGATGACAACAAAAAGGATCAAATTAGTAGGATTGTGGTGGCCTACCTTACACAAGGATGCAAAACAATATGTCAAAAAATGTGATATATGTCAGATGGTAGGGAAACCTACCAAAAAAAATGAAATGCTACTAAAATCAGTACTAGCACATATACCATTTGAAAAATGGGTGATATCCTTCATAGGCCCAATAGAACCCCCCAAAAAAACTCTAAGGCCATATTCATCATAACTAGGGTAAAGTATCTGACTAAATGGGTAGAAGTGGAACTGACAAGGGATTGTACAATAAAAACTACCACAAAATTCCTATATGAGAACATTATAACAAGATTTGGTTGTCCCCTAAGCATAACAAGTGATCAAGGGAAGCACTTTGTAAATAAAGTAATTGTGAAACTTTTAAAAAGTTTTATGATCACCCATAATAGAAGCTCACCATATCAACCACAAGCAAATGGAGTTAGTGATGCCCTAAACAAGATCATTGGGACAAATCTAACCAAGATGTGCGATGGAAATAGGGAAGATTGGGATATAAAAGTACCTACGATACTTTGGGCCTAGTGCATCTCATACAAGAGATCTACCAAGTTTACACCCTTTGAATTGGTATATGGGATGGACGCAACAATGCCTGTGAACTTTATAATCCCTAATTTTTGCATTGCATTAACCTTGTGGTTAAGTGAGGAAGAGTTCTTAGCCCAAAGAATTGAGGATCTGGAAAAATTGGACGAGAATTGACTCATTACACTATATAATCAAAATTTAGAATGGAAGCGGCAGAAAGCCTGGCATGATAGGAACCTATTCTTGAAAATATTCAAAGAAGGGGATTTAGTCCTACTCTATGACTATAATTTTAAGAAACAAGGTAAGCTTAAGGTATGATGGTTAGGTCCTTACTACATACATGAAATTGGAAAATTTGGAGCGATAAGACTCAAGTCTATAGACGAAAAAATCCTAACAGGGTATGTAAATGGAGCACACCTAAAACATTACCATCAACTGGTAGAATAAGGAAAAGACATGATATTCATAAAAGTGTATCATATGTATGATAGTGTAACATAAGACAAACAAAATACCATTAGCAAGACATGGGATATGTTAACAACTACAAAACCCCAGGAAGATGGAAACGGGAAAAAATAATAAATGTGTAATGGTACTATTCAAACCTCTATAAGATCAGCTAACGAAGTATACACAACTTTGCATTCTCAAGGAAAACACCACAAGTTACAAACATATCAAAATCAAGAAACCCTAGCTAGAGTCTATGAATGATAACAATGGCAACTCCTGTCTTGGTTGATATTTTTGAGAAGTAGAGGCCTAAGTATAAAAACCATTTGTATAAAGCTATGGAATTCGACAAAGAAGGGGCTTCCTCTAAAATCCCACTAGGTGTAGTTTATACAGAAGATATCCAAAAATATATACATGAACCCATATTGGAGATCGACCACATAAAGTTTGAGGAGCTTCGTAGGACACTCTAGCCAGATCAGACCAGTTATCTACCTCAATACCATGAAATATAGAAAAAGAAGCTGGATATATGGAAAGATTATCATGATTTCTCCATGAAACATGAGTGGGTAAGAATAGTACTAAGTAGAATTCACGAGTTTATCTACCTAGATAATTTGTATCGCATTACTAAACAAGTTATCCAAGAAGTCACAGGACTGAGTACAATTGGGGAATTGCCATCCAAAAAGGCAATCAAGACTAAAAAGTGACTTAACTAACCGGTGCAACATTAGATGGATAGAGTCTTAATGTTAGAGAAATCATTAACCCTATGGTGCGATATCATGCAACCATGGGCATTGCCTAAAAATATATTATGAAAACCGCAAGGACTCAATGACTGACACAACCATCCATACTAAATACCAAATGGTGATCAAAGGGAAATATTTTGATTTGTACGAGGTGCTACAAGAACAATTAACAGAGAATCTTTAGAAAATGAAGAAATCACACTATAATTTTTGGTATGGCATGTTGATGATATGCTTGGTTTTCTATTTTATGAATGCACTTCCTAATTTTGTTGGAAAAGTATGGCAAATAAACATTTTTGTTGCTGCACAAATAACATAACATACAAAAATATTTATGGATAAACTATCATATACTGCCACATATTGGTGGTTTTCAAGGCCATACAACAACAAATGCAGGCTAGGGATAGGATATCCTATGAGTTAGTCAAGAAATACATAAACCACATCACATTTTTGGTAGACAATGACTGTACACATACATGGAAGCAGTAGAACCCAGGACCTCATGGATATAACCTAGGCTTCCATATGAGATCACAAAACAAGAAGTAGAGGCATATGCTAAGAATTTACTTAGAAAACCTAAGGATATAAACCTAGAAAGGTTTGGAACATATAAGGGGTTTATGGATGGGCAATAGAAGAAGGATGCAGAGAAACAAGTAGAAAATAACAAGGGGAAACTACATGAAAAATGGGGCATACCATCTAGGGAAGCTCTGCAACTAAGCTCCTTAACACCACAACCTAGCACATTAACATCAAAGGCCAGTACTACAATAGCACCACAAATGTGGAAGTCAAGGAGACTTCACTCCATAACCCATAGTGACCAAACTATGGTAGAACCGGCTTCCTTAGCTCAGACGGTATCAACTCCACAACAAAAAGGGAAAGAGCCAGATGTGCAAGAGATCTCTGAAATCCTTGTACAAATGAGTGGAAAAGAAAAAGAAAACACCAAGAAGGATGTAGGGAGTAAAAAGAAACATCATTCAGGCATTAGGAGAAGAAGAAACTGAGGAGGAGGAGGAGGAAAAGGTGAAAAAAGCTCCACAAAAAGAGAAAAAAAATTGAAAGGGAAAATAGAGACAACAGAGGCAACGGAAGAAGCACAACAAGCTGAGCAGGAATAAGAACCAATAATAGATGTGGGTACTATGACTAATGTCATTATCCACCATGGCATGTTACCACAAGCTCTTACTCTATATAGTCAAGTGGGTGAAGAGAATAAACAAAGAATAATCAAGGCACTAATAAGATATATCCGCACAATAGATCAATCACTGGAAGAAATCATGTAGGATTTTCCAGAGGAAGTATGCAACACATTAAGGGAAAAGAGTGAAAAAGTGGTAGAATTAAAAGTAGCAATAAGAGTGAAAGCAATTGAAGAGGTAGACCCAAATATGTCTACTACATAAAATGACAAGATGACACAATTGCATGCCAAAGAGGTAAGAACAAAGCAAAGAGTAGACACCTTAATGCTTGAAACATATGAAGAAAGAACCAAACTTCAAAAAGAAACAAAGGAAATAACATAGAAGGTGTATGATACACACAGGGAGGAGGAAACAAATGAACAAGAACAAGAAACATGCTCTCCACAACACAACACACAAGAAAGTGAACAAGAAGAGGAGCCACAACAACAACAACAAATACATACTCCTAGGGCATCTTCCTTTGTATCCCCAATACAATCTATAAAAGATTCACTAGCACAACAAAAGTAGATACAACCAATTGTGACACCTCATTTGCTACAACTCCCACTATTAGGATCACAAGTTAACTTGTCAATGATATCTCCAATCTAGAAACTTTAGCTAGGAGATATTTCCATGCCACCACAAGAGAGGAGATTCTACAACAACACGTGGATAGTACAAAACAATTGCGGGAGGTTATAACAACAATTCAAAATCAATTGCCCAATGCAAGAAGGGATACAACATTACCACTACCACATCAACTCAAACAACTAGTTGATAACTTGCAAGTAGTGATTCAAAACTGAGAGACTGAAATCAAGCAATAGGTCGGTGAAGAAATGATTAAGTAAAGAATAACTGGGGAAACAAAGAAATGTGTGGCAGCACATACATAACTAGAAAATCATATTAAAAACCTACAAAAAGCAATAAGTGAAGCAAATTTCCTATACCAGTTCTTTCTACAATGGCCTACAACGACAAAGAACATCAAGGATCAAATGGATCACTTTTAGGCACAAATAGTACCAAAAACCACAACATATGATCCACTTAAGGACATGGATGGCTCATTTAGGGCACAAATTGAAAACATGCACACACAACTACACAAACTATAGGATCAGAGAGAACAAATCAAGATACAGATCAAGTAGTTGAGAGAAGTGGTCAGCTTAAGGTTAGCTCACTTGACAAGGTTACTAGGAGAGGCTAAGCATATCACTTAGAAGATACAGATCCCTGCTAGTCTTGCGGAGGCAGAAACAATCCACATACAAATCCAAGGCCATATACAAGTATTACAACAAGCCAAAAAGTAGTGGGACACCACTTTGACACAACTAAAGCTAATCTACAAGACCATCCTCCATGGTAACTAGTTCCGTATGTCTTGAGGACAAGACATATTTACAAAAAGGGAGGATGATGTTGGCAGGATACATGGCAACTAATAGAACCTACCATGGGTCACTGCAAATGGAGTGCAGAGGATAAGGCTGACAGGGATAATAGTGTTAAGAGTGTTTTGTAAGGGACATGTCCCTATCACAGTATATTGTATAAAGATATGTAATAGAGAAAATGTAATGTAAGCAGATGTAAGAAGTATAATATACAGAGCAAAGACTTAGACTTGTCTTTTGTATCTAATGATGAATATGAATATATAAGGAGCCATAAAGATTATAACTAAAGGACTATATGTCTGTCTATATATTTAACTTATGGGATATGATTGGATCTACCACATGATGTTTCTTACTACTATTCTCTGTTATTCTATCACTGTCACGTCTGGGGTATAAACTAACTTTAGAGATTTAACTTAGGATTAGACTTATAGACTGTGTCCTACTATTTCTTTCCAACAATCACCTCCAATATTATTCATCCTAATATAATCTAATCATCCTTAATCTCAATCCAAACTTTCATCCTAATCATCACTAATCTAATTTCATTCCCCTCCTAATCCAACCCAACCATTGTTAGTCAACCCCCATCCTTAACCAAACCCACTCCAATATCTAATCACATCATCATCCTTGATTCACTCCCACTTATCCACTTAATACAACATCATCCCAAAGGGTAATTCAATTTTTTCAATCCTTCATCCTAAATCCATTCTTCATCTATCCATCATGATCATCATCCACTTACCTCCATCTAATTTCATCCCATTCAACAATCAAAATCCAACATCAAAAGGCCTCGACCTAATCCGTGCCAATTAAAAAATCAAGATCCAAACAATCATCAAGTCTCATGCATCCTTGACCTTGATTACATCCATCATCCCAATCACATTGATTAATCCTAAAATCAAACAAATCAATCATCATAAACCATTGACCTTCATCAAATTCAACATCAAACTACATTAAATAAAATCCTGAGGTCCTACCCCTTCCATCCAAATCAAGTCAAATCCTTGACTAACACTCCAAAATCACTTGGTCTTACAACAAATCTTAAGGTCCAGACCTTCAACACCAATAATCACCTCAAATAAAAAATCGTCATCCAAATCCTTCACCCAAGGGTCCTAGAACTACTCCCACATCATCCAAACCAAATCCAACTCCATCCATCATATAATCAAAGCCTTAATCCAAACCCCATCTAAATCAAATCAAATTCAACATCCAATCAATCTCATAATCCTAATCCAAAACCCACAACAAGAATCATGGATTGGTTTGATCAAGTCATCATGAAAACTAAAAATCCTATGTCTTCCCCTTTGCATGAAGACTATCCAAGACCCAAAATCAAAGTCAAAGAAAAAATCATGCATCCATTAGATGAGCTCCTTTCTCAAAATGATGATGATGAGAGCCTTGTAGATCATAATGAATATTTCAAACACAATCAATCCAAATATCCCTTTGACAATGATAATGATGAAAGCCTTGTAGATCAAGATGAATATGCTAATGTTGAGAGCCTTAATGAATATCCCCTCCACACTAGACAAGGTTCCACGCCGCTAGATCCTCACCCCTTACTTAAAAACATGGATGTCATGAACAAGTATCTCATCGACATTAGATTTCATAGCAAAGGGGGCTTAATTAGGTATCTTATCGACATAGGAGCCAAGCTTCCCCCAAATCATCACCTTGAACACCTATGTAGGGGAAGTATTCCAAGTCAAAATTCATGCATATCTAACCCTAATCCATCCAATCATCTACTAACCTACACAAATCCCAAACCATCAAATTCCCCATCCATTCATAATCCATTAGTCCACATAGATCCTAAACCCTCAAATCATCCACTAAACCCTCCCCTAACCCACATTAATCCTAAACCATAAACCCATTCATCCAATCACAATCCTAATCTATCACCTCCTTTAAACCTTAAGCCATCAACCCATATAGATCCTAACCCATTGACCAATGAAGATCCTAATCTAAAAAGCCCATGTGTTACCCCTTTTCATGAGGAAACCATTCTAGCACAAGAAGGCCCTTTACACCTACACCAATCTCAAAACCAAGATGTGTTTGATCCACTCCACTCCTCAAACAAACTATTGGAAACATTATCCCCTTGCCTAAGTCCTCTATCACCCAAACCTTCAAAGCCCAATCAACCCAATCAAACTAATCAATCCAATTGTTAGAAATGAAGGCAACAACTACCCAAATGGAAATCTGATTACACTATGTTTATGATCTTAAAGCAGTGTAATAATAATAGAGATTGCATACAGAAATGAAATTACAACACAGGAACAAACACCATAGAAGAATAAACCATATCAAAACCATATATAACGTGGAGAAAACCCTTTCAGGTAAAAAACTCCACCATGAAAAGAGGCTCAAGTCGTATTATCTTCAAAATCTGAAATACATAATATCTGCACTTCCTCTATCTCTCCAACCTTCAATCCAGCATAACCTGTGTACAAAAAACTATGATATTCAACACATACAAGGCACTATACTTATAGAAGTATTTCATTCCCAAAACTAGGCATCCACTTTCTCTCACCTTGGATACTCTAAGATGCAACATTAAATGACATCTTACTAGCTCATGACACTTGTCAATAGTCAACCATGCAAACTTGGGCGCCCATCGACAAGAATATGCACTTACAGGATGTTAAATGTTTTCGTAACCATGATAGATTCTATCATAACACCCCTCAAATAGCATCTTCCCAATATGGTCGCCTGGAGCCAAGAATAGCAACTTACAACTAATAAATATATGTCATATGTTGTCATATTGTCATAGAATCTTACACTAGTAGAAATATGGCAAATAAATGACAAGGTGACTAAAAATTTTAGTCACGTGACCAAGCTTTTAATCACATGACTAAAACTTTTTGCAACACAGTTATAAATGACTAAATAAATGACTATTTTGGTCATCGATTGAAATGACTAAATAAATGACTAATTTAATCATAGGGCAAAAAAACACAACTACAAATAAAATTGACTAAATAAAGGACTAAATAAATTCCTCTATTATTTTTCTTTCACTTCAGTTTTGGAGGGAATTAATGGAGGGATTGTGCGTTTATGAATTTTGAACAAAAGTGAAACCTGTGAAGAAGCGAAGATTGTGCGTTTAGCATGAGAAGATTGTTCATGGTCACCGAGAATAGGGTATGCAGAGTAGTCGAATAGGAGAAAATTATTCATGGCTGCCAAGAATAGGCTATGAGTAGTTGAACAAGAGAAGATTGTTCATGGCTGCCAAGAATAGGGAACGAGTAGTTGAACATGAGAAGATTGTTCATGGCTGCAATTCTTTGAGTTTGGAAATAGTTTTGAGATCATCGTGTGAATGAAGAAAGGAAGGAATTTTGGGATTTCTAGCTATAGACGACAAATATCAAAGGAGCAGATAGATGGCAGATAACAAATGGTTTTATAAAGCAGAGGTAGGGTTTTCCACGTACCTTTATTCTTCTCTTAGCCTGCTCTAAATTTTTGTATATTTGAAAGCTTGGTGCTCTGTTATTAGTGAATGTTCTATCTCTTTCAATGATTGTATGAAGAGGTCTCATGGTTCTTTATTGATAAAGTTCTACTTTTTCCATTCATGATTTATACTTAGAATACCTTGGCATGAAGGAATTTGATGGTCTTCAACCTGTGACTTAGACACTGCCCTTGTGTGTGTGATTCAACCTTTGAAAGATGATTGTATTTTCAAAATGACTGTCACAAAATAGAGAATGAAAGCTTGTTGTTGAGAATGCAAGACTATTCCATGATTTGTTTCATTACTTAAATATGCTCTTCATTGTCTTTATTGTCTCTTACTGCTATCTTGACAGTAACCTTTGTCATGAAAAATTTGTTCATTGCTTCATACATGAACTGATCTTTGTTGTCCTATCACAAATTTGCCTACAAATTCCTTAATACAAAGATATCATTGATGATGACTATCCTTTGTATGCAAAAATCTGTCTTAGTCACATTCCCTTTGTCCATCTGCTGCTATGACTATCATATAGCTTATTAGCTTGATTTTGATAAACTTGAAGATTCTATTCATAGACTGTTGACTGTAAAAAATCCTCTCTGTGACTTTTGTTATTGATGTATGACATAGTTTTCACATAATTCACATTTGGATGCAAAAAGACTGTCAATATTCCACTGTCTTTTCTCTGGTGTTGTAGCCCACTTTGGTGACTATGATTAGGACATCTCTTTGAATGGATAGTGATCTCCTCTTTTCTTCTATGGTGTTGTGCATTACTCTTTTTGATGACTGATTTCACTGTCAGTTTGATGACATGACTGTCATCACTTTCAAAGGCATTTGTGTCATTGTTTTAGCATCTATATAATGACTATCTTTGCTTGATAAAATATTCAAGGATCAGTTAACTAATTAGGTAAGGGTTTGTATTTTGACAAAAGTGTTTAGCTTCATGGATTTTGTATTTTCATCTTTTCAATGCTGCTATAGACTATAATATCTGCCCCCTCCTTTGCAATCAAAGGAATGATTGTATTCTCTATGCTGTTTTTTCTATTGTCACGATTGTCATTTGAAATGGTTGACATCTTGAGTCCTTTATTTGGTGACTTTGCATATAATTTTGGCAAGTGATTTGCTGCTATGAATACTTCATCACAATAGTTATTTAATTGGGTTTTTAAAGTGTAATCTTGATAATTTGTTTAATATTTCTTCTAAATGCTATTTATCTATTGGTTTACATAGCTTGCCTATATTTCTAAGTCAGACAACTTGTAAAATGTATAATTGTCGGCATGGGGAATGAAATTGAATTGTTGTTGATGTTTGTTATTCTCATGGACACATATTGAAGCACTTACTCTATTTGATGCATGTACCTGAAAAAATGTTTTAGGTGCATATAAGTGTAGCAGCGACTTGCATGGGTGATAAAGCTTGTTTGGAGAGGACTTGGAGACTTTTTAAAAGGCAGGCAAGGAATTCAGAGTTTGCTGTCACGAATTTGAAGTCAGAAAGGCCCTCTGCAACAAAGTCAAATTTGGGGACACACTTTGCAGCAAATTCAAAGGTAATTCAAAACCCTCATTGCCAAAAGTGAACTGATATTTTCATGATATTTGGGGAAGCTGCTTGTGGGCACCCCCCAGGAGGTATTTTCATAATTGAATCTTGAAAACTCAAAAGAAAAAATGTTATCTTTAGTATTTTTGAAGTTGATCCTTAACTGATCCTTGAACTCAAATAAAACCACACCTCTACTCTGCATGATCTCCCTGCATGATGACTAGCCAAAACTGAAGGAAAGGTTATCCTAGCTTGACCATATGCATGATTGAAGGTTACCTTTTAAGATTTTATATTTAAAGGCCTTCTAGGCGTAGGATAGCTTATTATACTAAATTAATATTGGAATGCACAATATTACAGATGGATCAGCATCGAAGGTTGACTATGGATCAATATCATGCATATGATGAGAGAGTAGCCAAAGAGAGGGAAATGGAAAAATATCCATGTCCATGTAATGAATGCCTTGGTGGAAGGGTGAGAAAAAGAAATGTGATTTATTGACATATGATAAGATATGGGCATAGTGGTATAAGCCCTTAGGCTTACAATTATTATGAAGATATGATAGAATTGCAGACTGTGAGAGATGAAGAGGCAACAAACATAGATGAAGTGGCACCAAACATAGATGAAGAGGCAGAAATGTTAGACGAAGGGTTTGAAGTTGAAAAAATGTTGAATGAGGGTCTAAACGATGATTGGGCCAAGTCAATGGAGGATGCTTTAAAGCATGTGTATGCTAATTGCAAGTTAATTCATTTGACAACAATCCTTCAAATTCTTAACTTGCAAGTGGTTCATGGTTGGACAAATGAGAGTGTAGATCAGTTATTGGCATTATTAAGTTTGTTGTTACTAGATGACTCCACATTACCGACAAAACAAAGTCAATGTAAAAAGAAGATTAGTAAGCTCGGCTTGGGGT
Source organism: Cunninghamia lanceolata (assembly GCA_027924645.1). Taxonomy (NCBI): domain Eukaryota; kingdom Viridiplantae; phylum Streptophyta; class Pinopsida; order Cupressales; family Cupressaceae; genus Cunninghamia; species Cunninghamia lanceolata. The sequence goes on along the minus strand of BSBN01000261.1, from coordinate 31,098,841 downwards.
ATTGAAACATCCACACATGTGTTAATGGTTGTGTATTATTTCACAAAAATCTTGCAAGTGAGAGTGAATGTATGAAATGTCACGAAGCAAGGTATAGACAAGGGTTGAAATCAGCTGTGGTTCCTAGAAAGGTTCTTCACCACTTTCTGATAATCCCATGATTACTCTGAATGTATAGGTGCAGATACATTGTTGAACTTATGCAGTGGCATGCCCAAAATAAGAGCATTGATGGAAAACAATGACATGTGCCTGATTCTAAGATGTGGATGGAATTTGATAACAGATGGCCTAATTTTTCTCAAGATCCTTGTAATATAAGGTTGGGTTTGGCTCTAGATGGGGTGAACCCATTCTCAGATCAAAGTACTAAATGGTCAACTTGGCCAGTGTTTTTAATAAATTATAACTTGCCTCCATGGTTAGGAACTAAACCATTTTTCTTAATGCTATCATTGATTATACCAAGAAAGAAAAGTGTGACTTCAGATACAATAGATGCCTATCTAGAGCCATTATTTGATGAGCTAATGGAATTATGGAAAGGAATTGAAGCAAGCAATTCAATCTTTAAGTGATGGTCATTCAATCAAATTCACTTTAAGAGCTTCCTTATTGGTTACGATTCATGATCTTCCTGCATATGGTACATTGTTTGGTCTCACTGTTCATGGATACCATGGTTGTCCTGCTTGCAACTTTAAGGATTTTGCAAGGCACTCAAGAAGTTTGCATAAGTGTATTTATTGTGGACATCGTGCTTACCTTAAAGTGGGTCATCCATATCATCGACAAAAAACATGTTTCAATGGTCAAGAAGAGAATCGTGAAGCACCTTTGCTAATAACGAGTGATTACATTATTGAGAATGGACAAAAAAGAATGTCATTTATTGAAAATGGTGGGATTTCTAGTAGTAGATATGATCCATGTAATGAAAGTGGTGTAAAACAGTTGTGCATATTCTATAAGTTGCCATACTTTAAGGATATAGCCATTAGGCATACTGTTGAATTTATGTATACTGAGAAAAATATAGCCTATGCTATTATAGAAACTCTTTTTGGTGCTTTTGATACTATTTCATCATGTGAAGACTTTGAGAACTAAAGATTCGTTGAAATCTTTGGGTTGAAAAATATGATAATGCAAAATATAGAAAACCTGGTGCTCCTTATGTCTGGACAAAGGAACAACGTGCACAATTCTTACAGTTGATGTCTCAGACTCGCTTTCCCGCTAGATATGTAAGTAGTACTATCAGAAGCCAAACTAATATTGATAGCTTAAGAGGCCTAAGACCTATGACTATCATGTTAGAATCAAAAATATTTTACCTATTGTGGTAAATATATCAGGTTTGGCAAAGGGGCCAAGATTGACAATTATAAGGTTGGGCCTAGTATTAAAGAGAATGAGTTCACATGTATTAGATCCTTTGAACTTTGATAGTTTGAGGGAGGAGGTTGTTGAAGTCCTTTGTCTATTGGAACGGGAATTTCTAGCAACAATCTTTAACATTTCTATGCATCTTTTGATACATCTAGAATATGAAATAGAGCATTGTGGTCCAGTAAGAACGAGATGGATGTATCCTATTGAATGATATATGAAGGTTTTGAAAAAAAATGTTTGTACTAGGGCAAAACTAGAAGGCAACATGTCTGAGGGATATTCAATGCAAGAGGCCATTGGATTTTGTACAGAATATATGAAGGATTTTAAAAATGTCAATCGACGTGTATGGGATGATGATGAAGATGAGAGAGTTGTAGGTGAAGTATTAGAAGGCAATGGATGTCGCTTCAATCTATCACATCAAGAAAGAAGTGTGATACATGCCTTTATTCTTCAAAACACATCTTCATTCGATAAGTGGCATAGGTTAAAAAATTTACACAATTATTTATTTACACATTTATATTATTAATCTTACTCAATTGCATTTACACATTTATATTATTAATCTTACTATTTGTACATTAATATTCTATGTAGAAAATTTGAAGATGAGAATCAAAGTTGGATGCAACATCGACCTCAAAAGTGCAAACATCATGATTTGGTTGGAGGTGATTCTTTTCCAAAATTTGAAGAATGGATTGCTAATGCAATTAGTGATGCAAAAGAAGAAGGTCAAGATATAACAACGGAGGAAAGTGAGCTTTCACAACCTCCACATTTATGGGCTATGTGTTTTAGTGGAATGTGGGCCTATGGTAGCCATTTAAGAGTGGAGGAAAAAGACAAAGGAAAGACAAATTGTGATTGTGTTGTAAGTGCTGAATTTCTTCACGAAATTGAGAAGAAATTCTATGCTGGATTCATCCAAGAAATTATTCAAGTGGATTTTGGTGAAAACAGTCCTATATTATTAAAATGTAAGTGGATCCAACCATCCACAGTACATGTTGATGAGTATATATGTGTATGTGCAAATATAGGACAATTTTTATCAGAGAGGGATGCGCCCTATGTTTTCCCATATCAAATTAATCAATCATTTCTAATTGATGATGTAAGAAGCCCCAAATGGTTGTATGTCATTCATACAGAGTCTCATTCGAAACAAAAATTCATGGAAGCTATTGATATAATGTCTGAAGGGCAATATGTTAATTTACAAGAAACATTCGAAGTAGTAGATGAAGATGATGATGGAGTGTTTGGAGAAGATATTTTGATTACCAATGAAGAGATTGGGAGAGAGAATGTATTGCATGACATAGATGAGGATGAGGAAGAAAATCAAGCAAATGTAGACATGAGCGATCAGGATTCTAATCTTGCTAGCAATGCAAATGATTAGTGAAGGCATCAAGAATATAGTGAGCTTGTAAAATGTAGTAGAGAAGCAACATGATAAGAAAGAGCATTAGTGTATAGGAAATTCTTCCACTTTGGGTTTTTCAGGGCAATCTCTTCTGTTGAGCTCTACTTTTTGTTGTTTTTCTAGTTCTTTTCTTGTTACACGTCATGCATATAACTAGCTATATTTGTTCCAAAAATAAATTACTCATTTTTAAAGCACATATTGACTATTTTTGTTTACTTACATTTGTGTGTTCAGAATTTTCTGTAGAATTATATAAGTAGATATAATGAGGATTTTATAAGTAGAAATGATGATGATTCACACTATCAAAAAGGCAATTAGTTTCTTCTCAAATAGAAGGATAAACAAATGGAGTTTCATTTGGGTTTCAATCTGTGTGCCACATTTACTTACTAAATTTTTGTTCCTCCATATAATGCATCTTATATGCTATCATCCTATGTCATGTCACTTGTCATAGACTGTCTCCTCTAATTTCTAAGAATGCATCTTATATGCTCTGTGAATGTATTTCATATGAGGATTGTCCTTATATACTGTATCATTCAAATGGAAATGAAATCCTTATATACTATGACTGCATTTGTTTATAAGGTCTAGTTGATTAAATTCCACTCTTCTTCTACTGATTCAAGTTGCTGATTTATATATTATTGTTTATTTGGACTTCAGGAAATGAGGAAAAAAGACTACGAGGCATAATTTAGATGATAGTGATCATGTTGTTGAAGTTCCACTGACAAATTATGAGTGCTTTCGTAAAGAACGTGTGGCAAAGAATAGTGAATATTTCACATATTGGTTTGACAAACAGGCAAGTTATAAATCCACTAAGTAGTATATTATTTGTCTAATTGTGTTTATGAAATTTTATAGGTAAGAGGTTTATGTATATAAGACATAATATGATTTTTTTTGTTTTATAGGAAAGAAAAAGAGGGCAAAGAAAATGCAAAGAGAAAACAAAAGGAAAGTAAAGATACAGTGCTGCCAACTCATAGAAGCTAACGCATTTGGGATTCAAGTATGAATGCAGTTGGTGAAAAGAATAGTTGTGATGATGTGCAGCCTGATATAACACATAGTAATGTGTATCTTGATATAGCACATGGTGATGTGCAACCTGATATAGCACATGGTGATGTGCAACGTTGTGATGATCTCTTAGCACAGAGTCTAAGAGAGATTATTGAAAACAATGAGAGGAAAGGTACAGTAAATGAGTTGTAGATGATTTATTCAAGATTAAAGGATGTGTTTGAAGTGAAATCTACAGAGACCGGTAATGATCTACCTACTCATGACACACCTAATGTGGCCAAGGATGATGAAGTTCTGGTTAATGAAAGTCATGAAGAGAGATCACTTGCATCTAATGTGCCTCCTACAACTTTTGATGGAACTAGTGGATCAACCAAGAATATTGCTAGTGGTTTATAGAAGATGTGCCTACTTTTTTCAAAAGAAAAAGATTGAGTCAAGATTTATATAGATCTACAGAGAGGAATGCAAAACAAAGAAGATAAGAAGGAAAGAAGCCATTCTTGGTTGAGGTATCGAGAGATGGTGAGCCCATTGGGAAAAATGCTACAAGGTGGGCCTCTGAGTTGGGTGTGAGATGTAGGGCCCATTTGGATATTTGCAAATCAAATTTTGCAGAGAAAGATCCACGAAGTGTTGAAAATGTTATACAAAAAATGGAAAATGCTTTTGAGACTACTAGTGGACAAATCTCTAGAAGGTATTATAAGCAAAAGATGAGACTTTTGATGAACAATTATAGATACAATTGTAGAAAAACAATCTTGGAGGGAAAAGAGAGGTTAGAATCCCCTCTATCTCCCAAAAAGTGGGATGCATTGAAAGAAAATATGTGTTTTAAAGAATATTTGACAAAGAGTTGTAAAGGAAAGAGGGCAAGAGATAATGTGGCAGCTGGATATACATTTGGCCGAGGCGGATTGCAGGCCAAAATGGACAAACTTGGAGTAAGGGTATGGCTTTTTGGTTCAATTTATGTTGGTTATTTATTTCAATTTTTTATTGAACTGACTATATATTGACATTGACATTGTATTTTAGGTGGAAAACAGTAATAGAGAAGTAGGAGTGGAAGATATGCTCGATTATATGGCAACACTAGATGCTAGTAAATCTAACAACAGTATGAAGTGGAAATCTAGTTCATCAATAGAGATTTCAGAGCCATCTATTAGATGCCCAGTAAGAGCTGCTGTAGATCATGTTAACTCAAATGAAGGGTACCAACATATAATGAGTTGCTTAGACAGTCTCACTGATAAATTGTCGTAGTTGGCTTCCTTCGTTAAGCCTATAGTTTCTGTATGGAATGAGCATAATATTATGGATGAGATGAGGTAAGAGGCTCTATTACACTATCCTTTCATTTTGTGTGCTTGTTATTGGATAAACTTGTACCATGTTTTTGTTATACTTCCTTGTGATTGCATTTTTTGGATACTTCAATAGTTATCATAGCTCTTGGATACTGTAAACAAAGAATGAACCTACCCTCAACGTGCAATACTACAATTCTAGCCATTATAACCTTAGCATTGATGCTTTACATGAATGCGTTAGCATGAGTTGTCTCACTATTCTACTTACAGAACCAAAAGAAACATGCAATACTGCAATTTATCAGGTTCTACTTCAAACCATTTTGCTTGAGTATTCACTTCATTATTGTTGTCCTTGTCATGTTTATGACATGCTCCTATGCTGCATTATGACATTTAACTCTATCATTCTAGATAGTCACTTTGAGTATGTCTTAGTAAAGCTCTTAATCACTGATCCTAAAGTCAAGGCTGTCATATCTACTTTGTTGCTATCATTCCAAGGGTTCTTGGTCACTGTCTAATGGTTTTGACAAGGCCTTTATGTCTTCTCTTTGTTTGGTGAAACCCTACTAGCTATTGCATCTCTTTATCTTCTCCTATATCTTCCATGCTATGGACTGTCATCTTACAACTTTTACTATCTTCCTTATCATATGAAGAACTAGGATTGTGCCTTCTTGTTGAAAATCTTATGCTCATGACTATAAGAATCCTCCTATAAACTAGAATCTATTGCTTACAATAAAGGAAGAATCTCACAACATACCTTGACTTAGTCATTTAAGAGTGGAAGAAAAATGTTATTTTGAATAAAAAATTATAGTTTTTGCATTCTTTACTTGACTTATATTAATTTTTGCATGATGATTAAACCACATGCAGAGAAATTATATGAGAGCAGAACGAAAAGAAAAAGGCCCTATCAATAGAGCTCTTTACAAATATGCACAACTTGAGGACAATGATGATAGTGATTATGTTGAATGTCTTGATGAGAATCTACATGATATTCAGAGTAGTAGTAGTGGTGTTGGAATTGAGGTGAGTGCTATTTATTGTTTTTATGTCTTTCATTGTAGTCATTGTTGTTTTAACACACACATGAAAGTAAGTACTATTCAAGTAAGTTATTTTAATTCTATTTGGAGGAAAACCCACCAATATGATTTACTTTAAAGGATTTAACTCTAGAAAGAGACCAATAAATGTAAGTCACTTAAAGGGAATTACATCAACTTCTAATAGAAACTAATTAAAAGCATCCACACAATGACAACAAATGTGCCTTGATAAATCTATTGATTTGAATAACTAGATATGGCCAATATGGAAACAATCAAACAAATTATGAACTTGAATATTAACAGAAAATCAGAACACCATACATATCCACAAAGTTAACCATCCTTGCCCATTATACTATTAAATTATCATAGAAGTGTATTGTCTTGAATCTAAAATATGATTGGATAGATAATATTGGAATATATAAATTGTCTTGCATAAAGATGATGATTGTCTAGGCCTTGGCTTCCCTTATAAATATGGGAAGAAACAAGCTTCAGGCCTCTTGTAACTAAACATGTTTAATAAAGAGAAATTAATGGCATAAGCAAGTTAACCAAGATCTGAATTTGTTAATCATCATAGAGCACCCATGACCTCAGGCTTGGCAAGGTACTCATCTCCATGTTGCAGTATCTGTTAACTATGTTGTGCCCTTGTCTATTATCGCAAAAAAGTGTCAAAATTTTGTCCTTGTTCTCCATTTTGACACCAGCAAAACTACTCGTTGCTCCTTCTACACCTGAACCTGTAGCTGCACATCAACCTTTCAAGTATGTATGCTCCCACGTATCGAATGTAAGGTCACTGGGCCATTTGAATTTCTAAATTTGGAGTAGATTGGTTTGATGGTCCTTCCATCTTTTATCCAACATAGCCTTAAAATCAATTACAAATTTTCCATATCCTGCATCTAGGGTTATGACCCTATCCAAAATCACATTAAAGCTCAAAGCATCTATAACCTGCTCCTTTTTCAATAATTCCATAACCACGGACACTGTTGTTCTAAATTTTTCCTTCCAAGTATCAAGGCCTTTAACTTGTTTGTTTTCCTCTATCAGAATAGGGGGGATAAATTGATGCTTGAAAGTAGAAAAAGATTCAAATCTGGCCTACATCCTTTTGTCATCACTGCTAGCATATTGATGCTCTTCAATGATCATAGTCACAGTCTACTTTGTGGGCTTCAATTCAACAAGAGCATCAAGATTTCTTTGAAGTATCCTGTAAAGCAAGCCTAAATTGTGCAAGGAAGGCTGTCATTTCTTGTACAGTGGCTCCAAAACAGAAAAGTTTGCTTGCAATTGTTTAATGGCCTGAGATAACATGGAGTAGTAATCATGCACATCCCCAAGTTTATCCACAACTAGCTTTATCCTATATTCCAGAATTTTCTCAAAGACTTCAAGGACCTTGATCCTTGTCTCATTTTTTGTTTCCTCATTTTGCTTCTTGAGGTCCTCAACTTCTTTTTCAAATTTTGTTCTCAAAGCATTAAACTCTTGCATTGTCACCATGACATCACCAGTTGTTGGTGGCATAGAAGGTTAATATGGAACTATTGATAGACTCTGGGAAGAACCCACATCTTGCAGTTGCTCTTTCAATTGCCTATTTTCAATGAACAACCTATTCACTTCATCATTCATGTCTTGTTGTGTTTTCTCATAATCCTGCAATTTTTTTTCCAACTTTTTTACAACTGCATGGGTGAACATGATAGAATGGACTGTAAGAGCAGAGGCCTTAGTTCCTAAAGTATCTTGTAAGGTTTTCACCACAGCAGATCCCCTCATTTCCTGAACAACATCTAGCAACCTTGGTTTACTAGTGTTCTTCTATTTTGTCCATATGGCAAGAGTCTCTGTCTTTGGGTTGAAACCACATCCACTCATTCCCTCCTCATAATCAAATTTAGACACAAGATTAGGGTCATCTTGACACCTAACTTGATCAAGCAAGAATACCTTTTTCAATTCAAGACCTAGGATGATCAGCATGTTACTCTTCAAGACCATTTGTCTTGCTTCCTTAGGAGTCATATTGATTTCATCAACTTTTAGTTCTTGGATTGTTCAAGTGGTTATTTGATCATACTGAGACTCATTAGCACCCATCTTATTGATTTCCACCTTTTCATTAAATTCCTTCATCTTCATTTTTAACCAGAAATCTCAAAACTTTGGAGTCTTGATGAAATCATCATCTTGAATAAATCTCAATGATGCCACCACCCGTTCATATTCCTGTAGCTCTAGATCAATTTGGGCTTGTTCTTCCATCCTAGCCTCGGGCTTGTGTGCATCAATTTCTTGACCAACCAATGGTTGATCAAATTCCTTTCCATCATGCAAATGTGTCAAAATATTGGCAAGTTCATCAGTATCCCCCACACCTTTAGACATCTCATATGGGACCAGACGAGACATGCCTTTAGTTCTCTACCTTTTATGTGGTGGTGATTCAGGGATTTGTGGTTCTTGAACTGATATAACATCAAGGGCAGGCTCATGAATCTTAATTCCTACAGTCCTCTTCATTGGAAGTTTGGTAGCCTTGGTAGGCTGTACTTTAGATTTAGCATAAATACTTTCAAAATTGTCAATCATTATATTAATCCTCCTTAGAGGATCTTTCTCTTCAGCAAAAAATCCTTCAAAAATTAGATTTTTTCCTTTTTGTCATCTTTAATTTTCTTTAGGATCTCCCATTTCCTCTTCATGTCATACACTTCATTAAAAGTAACCAGGTTCCTTATCACATCCTTATCATAACAAATTTATGGGAGATGCCCATCTTAGTCAAGATCACTTGTCTCACCAAGTTCATATGACCTTCAGGGTCACAAACTCTTTCAACACTAGATTCCAAAGAGTACTTGGCTTTCAAATAGGCCTGCAGCTCCTCAAGAGTGTCTGAACCAAATAAACAATCTCCAAAGACAGTGATATCAGGCAAAAAGGTGCCTTTCTTTTCCTTTTTCATCACTTCCTTTTCCCTCCACATTATTTTCCACATGAATTCCAAGAATGCAATTCTGTTAGAAACAAACTTTGGCAATTTGTGAGGTGGTTGGGGGCAATCATATACCCTGATTATTGTGTGCTTTGTTAGGAAGAACCAATCAACATAATTGAAAGTATGACCTTGCTCTGGTTTATGTACAAGAGGTCTCAGAATTACCCTCATTTCTGGTGATAATCTGGGGATCTCAATACCAAAAGAATTCATTATTCTCATAGAAAATTCATTATGAAATACATTATAGCTACCAGTCTGGCAATGAGAATCCGACATGTAACACCAACATTGAGTAGGCATTCTTTGCCTTGTCTTGTCAATCATGCTGATGTCCATTTTACTTGACCATTTACTCCTATTTTGATATAGGATTAGATGGAAAACCAAAGAATAAAACTTGAAGTTCATGGGTTTCTTATCTTCCTTCACACTGATGAATCCATCATGTATTTTCTTTTCAAGATATGAGGCAAAATCATACTCAGTGTTCACCTCTCAATTTTGTATCTTCATAGCCATCATCATCAAACTAACTGGCATCCTTTGATCAACATCAATTCTCGGTACTTGGCACAATGCATAATAGGGCCATTTGAAATAGACTATAAAATCTTCCACAGGGAATGGTTCAACTGCATTGGAAGGAATATTAACCATCCTATTGTTTGCACCTCTTCTCATAAATATCGACAGCTCATCACTTCTAAGTGTTCTTCTCAAAGTTTTGTATTCTTGTTCAATCTTTTGTAGGTCAATTTTGATGAGAGCTTGTTTGTTCAACATAAAACACTCAATTATAGCATTTATGTCAATTCTCAAGAGACAAGATCCATTTGGCAACCTTACTATTTTAGTAGCCAAGTGGTAGTGTAGTGCCAAAGTATGAATCAGTTCCACATCCATGAATACATTTGAAACAATTAACTTGGCCAAATCTAGCTTCCATGGATTGCCCACCAGTCCCTAACCATCCTTCTTCTGATAGAAGTACCAAAATAGTTTCCAACCAGAAATGAGAATTATGGCATCCTTACAACCCTCAGCAACATCCCTAAATACTTTCTTTCAACTTTTGTCAATTGAATTGGGTAAAACATCTAGGAAAGATTGTTGCAGTGATCTTTTCTTAGGGGCACGATCAGGGTTACTGGTCTTACTTGTGGATTTAGACTTCTTGGGTGCCATTATACAAACTAGGGTTTCGCAACTCAAGCAAATGCACGGAGAATTGAAACAGAGAAAATATTCTTCAAACTTTCTTGCAGAGAATGTAGAGATGGACTTACTTGAACAATTTGAAGCTTGCTAAGAACAGATCGAACTAGGTGCCTTCTCTGAGCCAATCTGCAACCTCTGAACTGAGCAAATTTTGAGAGATTTCTAGATTTTATCGAGCCACAAAGTTCAGCATTCAACCATTATTTTTGGTTCGTGCCATGAAATTATAAAATCTTTGCATTCAATTCATTTTAAATATAAGCCCTTGATCAAATTTGATCCAACAATCAGATGAAATGACAAGATCTTTCAAATTTATCAGTAATCGCACACCCGCACTGAGTATGTTTACTCATTTATTATCATTACCACACTACCGCAGAGCTTGTTTAAACCGGTCGCGGGATGGTGATAAGCTTCAATGCCATCATTTATTATCATTACTGCACTACCGTGGAGCTTGTTTAAACCAGTCATAGGATGACGATAAGCTTTAATGCCTTCATTTACTATAATTACCACACTACCGCGGAGCTTGTTTAAATCGGTCGCGGGATGTCGATAAGCTTCAATGCCTTCATTTACTATCATTACCGCACTACACAGAGCTTGTTTAAACTAGTCACAAGATGGAGATAAGCTTCAATGCCTTCATTTACTATCATTAGGTTGCACTACTGCGGAGCTTGTTTAAACTGGTCATGGGATGGCGATAAGCTTCAATGCCTTCATTTATTATCATTACTGCACTACTACGGAGCTTGTTTAAACCGATCATAGGATGGCAATAAGCTTTAATGCCTTTTGTTCACTTTTCTTGATTACTGCCAACCCTCAACCCTTATGCTCAAACAAAGTAGGATCCAGGGGCTTATAGCCCCCTTTATTCCATTTTCTTCCATCGCCGTCAACCCGCAAGTGCCTGTTGTCATTACCGCGGTGAGATTATGTTGCCAACTTTTATTGCTTACCGCCTTGCCACAAATGTTCTTTGAAAGCCATCACGGGAGCCCAGTAACTTGGACACTTACTATCTCCAAGCCGCAACCAAGTGGTGAGACCTCTGAGAGACTGCGGTATACATGGTTGACTAAGCCCTTCCTACCTCCATGCCGCGAACAACTTGTATGTTTCCAACGAGAGTGAGGTATAAATGATTCTTGTTGCTCTAGTTCCCACACTACCGCCAAGACAATGAGGATGACCTGTGAGATTGTGGTAACATAGTTGACTGAGCCCTTCCTACTACCATGCCGTGAACAACTTTTATGTTTCCAGCGGGAGTACAGTCTACATGATTCTTGTTGCTCTAGTTCCCACACTACCGCCAAGACAATGAGGATGACCTGCGAGATTGCGGTAAACTACAAAAACACAGAAATGATTAAGAATAACTGCATACTCCTCAAAATGACCATGTTATGTGACCTTAGGAAATAAATGGCATAAAATTTTGGCATGAATGTCTATTAAGAAATGGTCATATACAAGTGAAAAGATCAAGTAGGATGGAAATGTGCAAAATTTTTGAGAGGTCCTAATAGGTAAGACATTAGAATAGTTTATTTGGAATAATGGTGGGAATTAACAAAATTTTAGGGTTTTAAAATTTTTTTCCAACATAAGTAATGGTTGTTTTATTATGTAAATAAGGGTAATCTTTACCTATATAATAATTATTATGTATTTCAATATAATGTGTATTTTTTTTTGTTTTTGCAGATATGTATTGATAAACTCCAAGAAGGGGATAAAGTTAGGGTGTTGGATCTGTGTGATGGTGTTGTTGTGGGCATTGGACGGATTCATTCACTATCTATTGTACATGGAGTCAACTTGAAAGGAATAGTAGATGCAAATGTAAATATTTTAAAGGTCACAAGTAACATACAACTTGCTTATGAAGACAAAATAGATGGAGCTATCTGTCTGAAAGAGAAAGAAGGAACCTTCACACGGTGGCCACTAAAATATTTGCAAAAAATGGCATAGTTGATGTTTATCATGTACTTGTTGTTAGACATCTTGGCCCACTACTTTATGCAATATTTTGAATGTGTTGTTTAGGGATCTTAATTTTCATGGTGTATTTGAAAGAGTTGGAAACTCTTAGACAACTATGACATTTTTTATTATATTTATATATATATACTCTTAGACAGTTTTCATATCTTATAACTTGATATATATATATATATATTTGCATTATATTTTTTATTGTAGATTACCTTTCTTTATCATGATGTTGAATCAATCTTTTAACTCTAGCATGTTGTAGCTTGTTCATATATGTAAGTTTTTTTAAAAGTACATTGAAAACATTACCTGCCTCTAGAATCATCATAGAAACTTCTTCAAAATGCCATGTCTATCCTGGAGTCACCGGGGTTCATACCTCAATGATTCCACATCATTTTAGGCCCAAAAAATCCCAACTGTGCCCAATTCCATAGGTGATTTGATTCTGAATCTGATTCTGGGATGAATAGTACTTGGAAATGCCCTATTTTTCTGCCAATTAGGTAACTTAACAAATAATAAATGTTATATCCCAAAACTTGCGTTGGAACTCTGGTAAAAGCTTACCATACTATAGCATCATCAAGTTAACCTTGGATATGGAAATTGTTCAAAATAGAAAATAGTTTGTAAATGTTGAATGGTCAGATAGTATGAGAAATTATAGGCACCAGGAGTTACCTTTTGAAACATCAGGACAGAGGGCGGATAAAATTGATATATATGGTGTAAAAGCCAAGGGATTGCCTTTTGGTTTCAAGATCCAGGTGACTTTGATCCTGATTTAAAATGTTCCTTACGAGTGGTCCATTGTGGTAACCTACATAGTGGTATGTATTCTTGGAAGCCTTATGTGCCATATTATTTAATGTAGTATATGTGGCATTAAAAAAATTAAAATGCTCTTTTATAGTAAAGGAGAATGGGTGGTATTTGTGATTTACTATGCTAGAATACAATAATCTACACCTCAAATTTAGATTACTCAAACCATGTCACATTGATCATATTGTTAAAATAATATAATATATTCCATAGCTTAAGATGATTTTTTGGTTTCAGGGATCTTATCAACATCATAAGGAGTTGAAGGTTGCACAGGGAATCAAGATAACCACTCAGGTATCAAATTTTAGGGTAATAATTTTATGTATATGAGCATAAATTTATCAAATATATGTGGACAATGAAATTTAGCTACAATTTCTTGATTTCAGGGTCTTGAGCATGCCATAGCATGAACTCAGTTATCTGTTGTTGGACCTGATGATGATTTAGAGGATATTAAGGAAGAAGCAATGCAAGATATCAATAATGTAATGTCTCGAATTGACAAGAGTGGGGAAGGAGTTTATGTTTAGGCTTCAACTCTTGGATCTTTGGAGGCTTTACTTGAGTTCTTGAAGACTCTAGTTGTAAGCATCCCAATTAATGCAATTGGTATTGGGCCTGTACATAAAAAAGATGTCATGCGTGCGAGTGTAATGCTTGAGAAAAAGAAGAAAGAGTATGCTGCAATTTTGGTATTTGATTTCAAAATTACTCTTGAAGCTCGGGAGCTTACAGATGAAGTTGGTGTCAAGATAGTTGCAGCGGACATTATTTATCATCTATTTGACTAGTTTAAGGCATATATGGACAATCTTAAGGAAGAAAGGAAAAAGAAAACTACAGAAGATGTTGTTTTCCCCTGTGTACTAAGCATTTTGCCAAATTGTATTTTTAACAAGAAGGATCCTATAATTGTTGGTGTTGATATATTTCGTGAAGGCATTGCAAGGGTCAGTATCTAAACCTAGTCTTTTCAGTGTTATGACTTATGCATGTAAAAGATTGTTGTATTGTTTTTGGTTTGTATAAAGCCATATGTGGTGATTGCATCTACAGATTGGCACACCATTATGTGTTCCAACAAAAGATTTCATAGATATTGGCAAAATACCCTCAATTGAGATCAATCGTAAATCTGTTGAAATGGCTAAGGGTGAAAAATTGGCCATGAAGGTATTTTGAGAAGTTATCTTTGTTGTTAATAGTTTTATATGATTTTGGACACTATTTTTTGAAATGTTTTTGTTAATGAATTAGCATACGAACTTTACAGATTGTTGGGAGCAACGCTGATGAAGCATAGAAAATGTTTGGTAGGTATTTTGAAATGGAGGATGAATTTATGAGTTATCTCACTAGAAGATCCATAGATATATTGAAACAAAACTACACAGTAAGGCTATTTGATATCCACATTACGTAATTTAATAGTGTATTTGCTATTATGCATTTATACTAATTGAACATTTGTGCTTTTCATTTTTGGTTGATAAAACAACTTTTTAATGTCTAAAATGGAATATTCTTCTTATTTTTTTAGGATGATTTGTCCAATGATGATTGGAAACTTGTGGTGAAATTGAAAAAGATGTTAAAAATTCCTTGAGCTACTGCTAATGATGCATTGTGCAATGGAACTTTGGATTGGAACAAAACCTTCTGATGAAAATGGGAAAATGCACCCTACAACATTACAAATAATACAATCAGGATAACAAATGGGGAACTTTGTTGATACCAGAACAGTAGCTTCTGCATCATAAGCTTCTTCTATATGTTTTGATATGTGGTGTACGTGTTGCACCTCTTGCTACAATAAGATAGCAGTGAACTTCAGATCCTATCTATGGAGGAGGTCATTTGAATGTCTGTTGTTTAGCTTGTTTTCTAAAATTTAATAGTCTGAATGGGCAAGTGCGGTATTGCCATGTGAGAAAGGGAAGAGATTGATTCCAAGAGTAGATATTTTGTGTAATGATCTATTTTATGATTTCTTGAGGTAATGAAGAAAATATCGTGAAAATGTTATTTTAAATAAATTCATATTTTACTACAATTGTACAAAACCAAAAACATTTCCATGTTGTCATCTTTAGCATGTTGTTGACTCGCTCGATTTCACTGTTTCAAGTGCCACTTTTGCTTCAGTTGTCTTGGACCATGTTATGGAAGGTTACAGGAATGGTGTGTTTTCTTGTTGCTGCAGGGTCACTGCTACAGGGGCCTCTAAGTAGCATTCTTAGGTTGTTATTCAGATATTGTTCACAGTGGTTTAGGGTTGTTTGAATACATAGGTAATAGCTCAATGGCTTATGTGAAGGAGAATATGGAATGCACCAAGGCTACAGTCAAAGCACCTGAACTGGTTAACAGAATGCCAAAAGAAATGATGTCTCATGGAATGCTCAGTGGCAACATCTCTTTTCTAAGTGTTAAAAGATGTGAAGGGCTTCATCGGTCTGACCTGCCTTTCCATTATTTTGCTATTGTACCTAATGTGATTGTTGAACTGGTTTTTTCTTTAGCCAATCCTTGTAGTTTGTTGTACATGATAGAGCTCATGAACTGGTTTTTTCTTGTACTTATGGCAGCCTTGTGCTACTTTTTTATTATTTGTAATTCTTTTCTTGCATTGTTCCAATAAAAAAAATATTTATTGCCACTTTGCTTTGTCTTGTTTCATTTTCTTATTGGTTGATTCTCAAATAGAAAGTGTTGGCTCAAATTTATCAATCTTTACTTGGTAGCATCATAAAATATATAGTTTTCCAAATTTATTTCCTTAATGTTTTAAATTCAAATTTAATAATATGTTTTTCTATAGTATAAAATTTATGGTATTTAATAAATTATTCATATCATGACTAAATTTACTACCAGTTAATGGAAACCAGTAAATAAAAATGACTACCATGACTAAATAAATGACTAGTTAACAACAATCAATGACTAAATGATTACAATGACTAAATATACATACTACCAAATTGATGATTAAATATACTACCAAATATACTACCAAATTAATGACTAAAATTTGTTTAGTCATAAATTTGGTCATGAGATAAATGACCAACAATAAACTACCAATGGTCACGTGACTAAATATACTACCAAATTTATGACTAAATATACCACCAAATTAATGACTAAATTAACTACCAAATTTATGACTAAATATACTACCAAATTTACGACTAAATATACTACCAAATTAATGACTAAAATTTTTTTGGTCATAAATATGGTCGCGAGATAAATGACCGGCAATAAACTACCAATGGTCACATGACCAAACTATTGATCATATGACCAATTTTTGGTATTTTTTTAGTCATTTTTTCCTATTTTTCTACTGGTGTTATAACAACTCATAGATGTCATAGATTCTCTTACAACGACTTACAAAATTTATGATGTGTCATACATGCCAAAAATAGTTGATTCATCCAAGGTGGCGCCTACCCTCAATTACTCTTGATATTTACAATTACCATCAGTAAATGTTACTCCATAACTACCACCGGTAACTTTGAAACTTACCGATGTAGTAATTATGTAATTACTATCCTTGATAATTAATTTTTACCACTGCCAGTGAAAGTTATACATACCTTATGGGTGATTTGCAAATAATAATAGGAATAATAATTACAAGGATTTACAAGGTTAATGGCACCTAAATCCCAACACCAATCAACCCAACTAAGGATGGTATCCAAGGGCTATTAGCAAGGAATCACAATGAAACACATGAGATTGAGGAGTTGTGTTGCATCCCCCACAAGAATCAGCATATAAAAGTTATCCAAAATCCCTCTAGCACAACCATCTCCATGAGTCAACCCATGTGGGAAGCTAAGAAAAAACATTGCATTCCACCCATAAAATCCAAAATCCATGTGTCATAAGGTCTAAAATCATCCCACTAGCCAAAACATCCTCTTAGGGGAATATATCAAAGGACTAATTGATATAGGAGACCTTGCAATGAAACAAAATACATCCATCTTGTCAAAGAAGAAATTGGAGCTATGTCAAGATCTCATCCCATATCATGATCAACCTTGCCCACCACCAAATCAAGATCAAAATATCCAAGATGCTCCCATCTATGATCATGATCCTAAGCACCGAGATGATCCCCTTAGCCAAATTTACACCATCCATGATCAAGAAATCCAAACTTTAATTCCATCCATCATTCATTTAATCCCATCCAACATCCAACTAATCCTCCCCATCATCCCACAACTCCACTTCTCCATGAGGAGATTTTTGTTCCTATTGAACACATGGACAAGCAAGATGATCATAATGAGCATCTCAACAATTAAAGTGGTAATCAAGATCTTGATCACATCAAGCATGAGGAAAAGAAAGTCACAAGTGATCACATTAAGCCTATAATTGACCAAGAAAATACCATAATAAAGGAGAAAGTACAAACATCTTATCCAGTTGGTCCAACCATCTTCATCAAATTCGATCTCCTTGCAGATGAGAAAATTGTAAAAGGTTCCTGGCAATACACTAATGGGATAGCATCATGTTTCAAATGCAACAAGTATCCCATCACAAGTAAAATATGTCAAATCATGGGTTACAATGGCAAAGGCTTGGGCCTTCATGAGTAAGGAAACTTAGAACATATAAACATATATGTCAATCATGGCATTGGTTACAAGAAATTTAATGATATTAGTGATCCTTCAATGATTGCTAGGGAAACTTCATCCAATTCAAACATAAAAATAGAGGCCATTTATATCCCTTGCAATAATCTTGCTTCCACTAATCCTTTCATTCCCATCCACCTTCCCCTCCCACACCCTAAACCCATTGATTTGGACCAACAAGCTTATACAACCTATAGAGCGAAGAGTTGCATTGCAGCAAAGGATCAACATCAAGCACCAAATAAGACACAAGGAGAAAATCAAAATCAAGAAAAAGATCCAAATGAATCCAAATTTAGGAATGTGAATTCAAAAATAAAAAAATAAGCCAAAAAGTGGTAGGATCCCAAGGCAAAATGAAGGGCTAAATATGATCAAAGTAAAATGTCATGAGGAAGCAATCAATCAAAAGTCACACATTGCATATAATAGGTGTCCACCACCTTCCAACTTGTATAGGAATGTTGATCCTAAATATCCAAATCCAACAATCACTCCAAATATGGAGCCACCTCAAAAGATGCACCTTACATCTAATAGGTGTCCACCACCTTCCAGATTGTATAAGAATGTTGGTCCTAATCACCATCCTCATCCCAAATCCAAACTCCCTAATCCACCATCACAAGTATGGTGAGTTAAGAATCTTCCAACCCAAACTAAATTACCAATCTATCCACCTAAATCATTCAACCCTTCATCACCTAATTCCACATCCAGTATACCCCATCCAAATCCAAAATTGTGCCCCAAATCTAAAAACCCTAATGCCCAAATCTATCGTATCCTAGTAGTAACACTTTACCATAAGGGCTATGATGGTACCCTATCAAGATGTTCACATTTGGATAAGGCCAAATCAGTTATAAATAAGGATTGCAACAACATTAGTGGATTATACATGAGTGCTATGAACCCAACAATTCAATTACTCCAAGCCAAGTATTATTGGCACATCATGACGAGCATCCAATATGGCTATATCAAATCAATAAGACCCTGATATCTGAAGCAACAACAAAATAAAAAATAAAAAAAATAAATCAAAAAATATAAAAATCAAGAAATAAAAAAATTCAAGAAAAATAATTTCATCCAATGGTGAAAACCTCTCATGGCACCTTGGGAAAATACCATGATGAAAACCCATTCGTGGGTGTCATGTGTAAATCTACTATCTATGTGAACCTTACACTTGGGGGAAACATTATTCCATCCAATCATCTTCATCCCTTCCATCCCTTCCCACCCATCCATCATATTTTCATACCCCTTCAACCATACCCATACATCCTCCCTTCCTACATGTGATCTTGATAAGGATAGGGGCATAATTTAAAACATGCATTGGGTATCTCTTGATGTATCTAATCTTTTGCAACAAATCCTACCATCTATCATCACAATCTTTATAGGACAACATCATGAGTCAAGCATGTTATTCCTATGTGATGTAGTCCTTAGAAGATCGCATCCTAAACCCCTCCATTCATCCATTATGAATCCTCCATCCATCCCACCCACTATCAATAATCCCTTAATCCATCCATCCAATCCTTCATCCTTTTCCCTAGACTTAGTTTTTCTTTGTCATTGGTACCATGTAATAGGATATCCACATGTAATCTATGCAACCATCTCAAAGCAATCCAAGCATCACAAGCAAATCCCTAATCCATGCAAAATCCTCCCAAAAGATACATTAGTTTTATTCTTAGCCTTGCTGCAAACCTTGATCTCCTATCATCATCATCATAAATCAGCATCGGGATATATCATTCCCAATCCTCTTGGTGTTTCAGGATATATCATTCCCACATCAACAATGCTATCATCAATCCATAAATTAATCAATCATTAGTTTTAAACTTGACCATGGGTAAAATCTTGTTATCTTGGTATTGTTTTTGCATGCATGCATACTTTCTTGTATGTGTTATAATTTTGGTTTACATCTATGATGGTCCTTGCATCACATTGCCACAATGACATCGTGGTCTTCCATATTATGGTTCCTTATGACATATGCTTGCTAGTGACCTCTTATGCATAAACACCACATCGCCTTGATCTTTATATCCTAGTGCATCCTATTTTAAGAAACAACAAAAGAGTTGCTCAATACATTTAGAATCTTTTCAATGATTCCCTGCATATACCTACAATCACCAACATTCATCATCCCACAACAACAATCCCTCTAAGCATTGATGTATCAACACATCAAATCCAAATCAAACTATCAATCCATTCTAAAATCCATATCTCAATGCTTGAGGCATAGCTAATTCATTTCATTATTCCCCCATCATACCCTCGTCACCCACATTCACCTCCCATAGTTTAATTTTTATCTCATATATTTCACATCCAACTATCTTAACAACCATCTTCTTTCATTCATTCCTAGCATACCCATGTTCTTCAAACATGCTTGTCCTCTTGAGGGGGCATCTATATCCATTTACTAACTCTATTTTCCTTTAGCCAACTGGGGCATCTTGCCTCTTCCATATCCACACTCTAAATACATTTTATTTGAGTGAACTAGGGCATTGTTTCTCCCTCCTCACCTCACCAAGCACCTCTATTTTATCTTTCTTTGAAACGCCATTGCTTCTTCTAGTCACATCATTTTAAAGAGGGGAAAAATGTAGACACCTAGAATTTACCATTGCCATTAACCCAATTCTTTTCTTTAGCCTTGCACTAATTAATTAAATAAGTTATTTAATTAATTAGGACATCCCTTTTCCATCAACTAATTATCCCATCCTAATGTTAATTTCCATCCTCTCTTGAGAAGACAATATAATGGGACACACCTCTTAGTTAGCGTGTTTTGCATTTGAGTTGGAGATTCCAAGTTGTGGCCTTGACAAGTCACCATTCACCTTAACCTTAGGTAGAATAAGCTTTGTCTTCAAGTATTTTTGTGATTGTTTTTATACCCATGGAAATTTGGGCCTTGAGAGGCTTCTTGAACATACACATCACGATTACACTTCACATCAAAACCTTGGCCATTGTATTCTCTTGTTTGGAGTGTTTGTATTGTTTGCCAAGAAACTATCATTGACATTATCCAAAACCACCTCGATCATTGAACCATTGAAACATTTGACATCTCCAAAATCCATCATTTGACCTTCCAAATCCAAAATTTGACACCAAAATCCAAAAAAGCACCAAAATTTTTCAAAAAACTTAGACCAAATCCAAGAAATTGTCTCACTTTGGCGCCAAAACCTCTCTGTTTGGCACCTAAAAATTCATCTGTGGTGCCATTTCCTTTGGTGCCTTAATTCACTATTTTGACACCATTTGTCAAATTCTTGGCGCCATTACCCTTTGTTTTGGTGCCTTATCCTTAGAATTTGGCACCATTTGTATATCAAACTGCACACGTGCCTAAAGAATTATTTTGGAGTTTGTGAGTTTTGCTTTATCATAATCTATGGTTGTGTTGTCAAAATTCACCAAAACCTAGTCCACCTTTGACCATAGTCCACAACCATTTCACCCAAAAATTTATCCATACACCTTCATTGTGACCTTAGAGAAAAATCATTTTAACTATTGGATCCTTCATCTCATTAATCACTAAGCTCAACCCATCCTTTCCCATCTCCATATAATCCAACCTAACTTTACATCTTGATTTTCACTTTATGGACCTATACTTCACCTATTCCAAAAAATTCACTCCAAATCCAACATTTCCTAATCCTATTCATCAAAATCTAAAATCAAAATCACCCAACATCCAAAACATCAACCATATCCAAATCAACCCTTGAGCAAAGAATTAAATCGAGGTCTTATTATCCATTTAACATCCCATTTTTCTGGTTGATCATTAGTCTACCTACAAGTAAAATAATCATCCTCCTTTTATGTAAGGTCATAAGTCTACCTTAAGTAAAAGAAAACATCCATTTTGTAACTCAAAGATCTAGATTTATTTTAGCTTACCTTTTGATTTGAATATCTACCCAAACATCATCAAATCATCCAAAATATCCAAATCTCCTAAGGTTTTCCTTAGTAGATAATCATCCAAAATCCATTAAATCATCTAAGGCCTCCCTTGGTTGATGTTTACCCAAACCATCTTAGAACAATCTTAAATCACAACATCGCCTCCCTTTTCTTATCACCTTCACACTTCCCAGCATCTCCTTTGGTCCAAATTTTTTTGAAAATCACATTATCCATTTACCTTTGAGGTCCTAAACCTCCAAGGTTATTATCCATACATACCTTAGGTTTTGAATTTTTGGTATTTTTAAATCTCTAAAGTTAGGAACCTACCATACCACCATCCCTATCACTATTCACCCTTAAGGTTTAGAATTTTGAGATATCATCCTCTTAAGGCTAAACCTCTATTTTTCTCCCACCACACCATCACCACCTATCTTTGGTTCCAATAATCTAAATCTCTTCTCTAAGGTCTCAATCTCCATCCATCTAATAAAATCCACATCCCAAGACCATTGCATGCCCATGACAAGATCTCAAGCGAAGAAGAACAAGGACATGGATAGAACCAACTTTGGCATAGGGATGCCTTCTACTAATCAAAACAATGTCCCCATAGTCCAACAAGTACCATCATATGATGCCAATGCTATGCTAAATCCCTTCCCCATCCAAACACAAGCACCACCATCCAAAACCAACAATATAGATCAAGATGTCGTAGATTTCACACAAGATGCCAACTCCATGGATATACTTAATAGAGTCCTAAAGTCGGACCCTAATAGATATCTTGATTTTCTTCTAAAAAATGGTGCCACCGTACCTAATATTACCACATCGACACAACCCTCCACATCACATGCCAACCCTAATACATCCCAAGCCTATAATGTCAGAACATCCACAATCCCTACTAACTCCAATGTTACCACCTCCACGATCCCCATAAATACATCAACCACACCAAATATCTCAACCATATCAACATCCATCATCACCACATCCATACCACAAATTACTCTAAACATTCCCCACAACACCACACACCCTAGAACTTTCACAAGTGCTCCTCAACTCGACACCAACACTATAGCTTTCATAAACTACTTATTCTCGCAAACACTCAACAACACATCCACCACTAACCCCTCATCAAATTTCACGTATGTACAAAATCCTATCTCACAAACACCTATCACATCCTCCACTCAAAACACACAAGAAAACCCTAACCAAAACCAACAACTCCCACCACACATTCTCCAACAACAACTCACATACCAACAACATCTCGCACTCCAAAATCAAAATCAAACCTTACAACGCGAAACGCCACCCCAAAATCAAATCTCACCCTTCCTCCAACAACTAATCAAAAATCAACAAACCTACATCCCACAACCACCACCCAACCAAGATTTAGCTAGCATTGTACAAACATTAATCCAAAAGGTTGATGACATGCAACATGGAAACAAGATGAAGCAATATTCTTTCGAGGATATTTGCCCTTACCAGTTTGATAGAACACTATACATGCCTCCCTTTCCCAAAAAATTTGAAAAACCTAAATTTGACAAATAGAAAGGGAAAGAGAGATCCTAGGGAACACCTTCAGTAGTTCTACATAGATTGCCTAGAGGTCTCATATGACAATACTTATTTGATGAGACTCTTTCCTCAAAGCCTTGGTGGTCAAGCCACCAAATGGTTTGCACATCTTCCTTCCGACATTAGGACATTCCATGAGCTTGTGGAGAAGTTCGTAAACCAGTTCTCCTACAAATTTGAACATGAAATATCAATGACCAACCTATGTAACACCAAACAAAAGAGTGGAGAGTCATTCGCCACCTTTTTACAAAGATGGAGAGGCTTAGCAAGAAAACTCCCATGGCCTATTCCTGAGAAACAACTCGTCACCATGTTCGTTGCCAACCTCAACCAAGAAATGGGGTTCCATCTACAAATATAATGCACATCAACCTTTGAGGAGGTTATTGACAAAGGAACCACCATTGAAAGAGTGCTCATCGCTAAGGGCTCCGAAAAAATTTACACCAACGATAACAAAAACAACCACAACAATAACGTTAACAACAACAACACACCTTCAAATGATAAACCCCACTTTTGGGGAAAGAACAAAAACACTCTTAACAATGGCATCATTGATGTGAAAACTGTTCAAAATGTGCAAAATCTAACACCACCTAGTACATCCACAATGAATAATGTCAATGTTCCCAAAGGACTGCCTAAACAAAATAATAACCCCAAAAGAAAATTCACACCCTTAGGGGAGCCTATTGAAAATGTTTTGAACAACCTTGTAAAGGTAGATTTGATCACCTTGCCCCCTATTAGGCCCTATGATGAGAAAATCAATTCAAACCCTCTTGGTTTGATGAGAATGCCTTTTGTGAATAGCACCGCGTAAAACGGCATAAAACATCTAACTGCATGAGGCTAAAACATTGCATACAAGATCTTATTGATAGGGGTGACATCACCATTGACGAATTGCCAAAATAATCATCGAATGCTAATTTGGGAGCATATAAGGATCCACTTTTCAATCACAACAAAGGAAAAGCTTCTTCATCTAATCAAGCATATAACATCGTACCACATCCCACTTCTTTCCACTCCATCATGGGGTGAATAGAGGATTCTTCCAATCACATCAATACTGTCACTATTTGAGCCAAGACCCCAAATTGTGCCATCACTACCCGTCATGGCCATGTATCTATCCATGGGGCACCCACCAATGATCAACACTCCATATCTACATCTATGAATCCATCATCCACCCACATGTACAACCTCC
The DNA here is from genome assembly GCA_027924645.1 of Cunninghamia lanceolata. NCBI lineage: Eukaryota > Viridiplantae > Streptophyta > Pinopsida > Cupressales > Cupressaceae > Cunninghamia > Cunninghamia lanceolata. The sequence goes on along the minus strand of BSBN01000261.1, from coordinate 31,073,986 downwards.
TAGACCATCTAGGCAAAATCCCCATACAAATCTCTATTCTTGAGTTGCTCCACACATCTCCCCTCCATAAGGAGATTCTTGACAAAGCCTTGATGGAGACACAGGTCCCCACCAATTTGAATTTGGATCAATTCCAAGCCATGGTGGGCCACATCTCCTCACCTCACCATCTCACCTTCTCCAAAAAAATCTTCCTGCCTCTGATGAACTACATAATGATGCCTTGCACATTGAAGTCCACATCCACAAACACACCATAAAATGAGCCTTAATAGATGGTGGCTCTGGCCTAAATCTTTGCACTCTAAAATTGTTAAAACATTTGGGATACTCTAATTTAGTTGTGGATACTAGTGAATGTATAACCATAAAAGGATATGATGACACCAAGAGACTATCTGAAGGCACCATCAAGCTTCCTATCCAAGTAGGATAGAAAATATTGGAAACCAAGTGTCAGGTGCTTGATCTTGATCTTCCCAACAATATTCTTCTCATTTGACCATGGATCCATGCCATGCAAGCCATCCCTTCCACTTTCCACCAATGCTTGAAGGTCCCCCATAACGGCACGGAAGTCACTATCTATGCCAACCCTCGTCCTTTCCAATATTGCATCTTCTTGGAAGGACATGACCACACCTTCTGCCTTACAATAATGCCACCAAGAAATCCACCCCACAAGCTAATCCTACATCATCCTCTTCATACATCAACCCCTCCAACATCGCAACTACATCGCAAACATCTCCTCCACCCAAATTCAAGATCAAGCTAAGAGACATGGGGTGTGGTGAATATGACCTACACGGTACCTTTTGTGTGGGACTATTTCCCTCCCCTAAGACATTTCATGCTCCTAGAGAGGAGGAAGTCTCCACGGTCATTAAGTGCAAGCCATCTCCTACCTTCGAAAAGAAACATCTCCTTGACCAAGATGTTCTTGAAGACATACCCTCGTGGTTATACAGAGAAGAAGAAGAAGGACAAGAAACCCCTACTATCCCAGCTGAGATCTATGGAAAGGTGATGCAGAGGAAAGGATCAACTCAACTTCATACTAGGCAAAGTTCAACTACACCAATGAGCCCAAAAACAAGGATCTTCATGGAAAAGTGGGAAAAGCAGTTAAAGTTCCTGAATTCTTCTTGGAAATGGTGTTTGGACATGTATTAGATCCCATCCCATCCATTGGCAAAGGTGGATCAAACTTCGAACTACTAGTTCCTTCACAAACCCCAAGAAGGACTAGTAACCTACAAACGGAGAACAGTCCCAATAACTTTCTATATAAACATCCAAATGCAAATCTTAGACATGTATTAGATACCCATTATGTCTCCCCACAACATACTCTAGAATGGGTTTGGGTTGTTTTGGAAAATGTGCTCTAAAAATGGATTTGTAATTCTACTACAAGGGTTCAAACTCAAAAATGTCACTATGAAATGCCACGAACAGTCATACATAACTTCCACACAACACAAAATGAGGTCAATCGCTTCAGTCAGATTGTAGATAACTTAGCTATAGACATTTTTTACCCAAGTTACATAAAGATCCTGTTGTTCTCAAAATCAGCTACGCTCATTTTGTAGACAACCCCACGAAACTTGTCCGTTTCGTGAAACTACACTCTAAGATCGCAAATCGAGAAAAGATGTTCTTGATCTCGTGCGAGGTCATTTGATGTTTTTACGACGCTTCCTTGAATTAATTTCTCAATGAAGGCGAGGAAAGTTCAAGTCGTAAATTGGTCAAGGTGTTAATGTTAGTTTTTTTAAAAAGTCTGGTGAATTTTGACTCTTGATATGCAAGAGCGGCAAAATTTGCCGCTCTTACATATCCTTTAAATTTATTTTGTTTTGATGTATAGTCGGCGAAATTCGCCGCTATTACGTCGTTTTTAGTCAAAAGTGCGAAAGCGGCAAATTCCACCGCTCTCGCATATGTCGAGTGACCATCACATGCATCGGCGGCATTTTTTGCCGACTTTGCGTATTAGTCAACAGCGATGCACGAGCATCCGAATTTGCCGCCCGAACGAGATCTTCGGGATTTTCGTGTCGGACGCCATTAATGGCCACTCGTGCCAGGGGTTTTCAACTCCGTTTTTGATCTTTTAAAAGCCTTTTCTTTCTTCTATTCGTCATTCCTTATCCACAAAACCCCTACGCGACTCGCTCGACGCTCGTCTGATCTCACCGTTCGCCGATTCACCGACCGAGCTATCCTTAGGGTTTTCCTCTACAAGCACGGGTAAGTCTTCCTTCCACTCGTCGTTCAAACTCTTTCTTCAGAAGGTTTTGTTTCTTAGTTTTTGGTTTTTGTTTTCGTTTGTTTTTGTTTTGTTTGCAAGGTTTTTGTTTCTTGTCTTGTGTTGACAACCATAGGCTGCCCTAGGTTTTTCGCCTTCAAAATCTTTAAACCTACCTACTACCCCGAAAACCCTAGGGATTCCCTCGCCCTCGAAATCCCAAACCCTCAACACGAAATTCATCTCACACGACATAGGTGAATTTTGCCGTGTTTACATTGTTGGTTACCTGAGTGTCGGATCGGGTAACATCTCGGCGCTCAAAACTTGCGGAGGTTACCTTGCCATGCAACGCCGGCGAAATTCGCCGTTCGTGCATATGTAGAACCCAAATGCAGTGTCGGCACAAATCGCCGACGGAACGTCAAAGAGATGAATTTGTTATCAAATGCAGTGACGGCGAAAATCGCCGCCCGAACACAAAAACCTTTCGTTCCTATTTCCTGCAAAAGCGGCGAAAATTGCCGCTCTTACCAAACGAACCTCGGTTTACCTATTTCCTGCATTGTCGGCAAAATTCGCCGCTCCAACCATCTCACAGTTTTTTCAAGCTGCACGGGCGGCGAATTTTGCCGCCGATGCACAAACATCAAACCCCTCACATGCAAGGGCGGCGAATTTTGCCGCCCGTACAAAAAATATCCCAAATTTTCCTAACACTGGAAAATTTTCAATTTCATTTTCCCGAGCCCGCTTCTCCTCTGATTCTTGGCCAGCTCGCACTATAGCCCTTTTTCAAGCGCACTCCCATAGTCGTGATCGTCAACATGCAATTTTCCCAGATTGCCCATATTTTCCCTGATTGCATGATCATGATTTCTGTTGCAGTTTCTTCTGCGGAGCTCCTTTCGACGTCAAATTTCTTCTCAGTGAAAGATCGTCCAAATGACTGATTTGTCTCCGAAGAAGGCTAAAGCAATGAAGTATAAATATCAAGGTGTTTTCCCAATCACCTCAGTCCACTCTAATGTTGAAGATATTAGAGATACAGAGATTGGCCATGTTGATATGGCCGAGTTTGTAGAAAGAACCAAGTCAAGCAACCCCAGTGCTATGATGAGGAAAATAGTGGAAAGCAATATTCATCTGGTATCCTCCTTCCCAGTGGCGGCTCACAATACAGAATTTGTTCTTCAGTGCGCCCATTTCTACAACAAAGATATCAGAGCTGTGGTGGACGCCAGTGGTAATGTAATAATCAGGTTGGACCCTGAGTTTATTGACAAGGTGTTCATGTGTCCTCCTGCAACAGAGGTGTTGAAGCTTGATTTCACCGATGCTCAAAAGGAATATGATAAGAATCCAGAGAAGGCGAAGAAGGTAATCAACAACAAATGGTTGAAGATTGCGAGGTCAAGTTTGTCTAGATGGCCACGCAGCTTCCCCCGAAGTGATTTCGTGGAAGAAGTTGGTGACTTGATTACCCTTCTCAGCAGGATAAGAGGTTTGTCTTCCTCTTCACAATTTCAGGAATGGATGTATCCCTTCATTAAGGTCATACTCCAAGGCAAGCAGGTTATTTTCTGGGGAGAGCAAATTAGTAACGCTTTGCATGATCAGCTGACGAAGGTATCCACTACCTCCAAGTTCTTCATGACTTCCTATCTGGTATACATTGCAGCCTCCATGAGGATTTTTCCAGGGTTGTCGTCAGAAGGGGATAGAAGAGTAGTCCCAGTATACCAGTACTATTCCCAGCTAACATTGAAAGGCTCGATTCACCATTTCAGGAGAGTGAATGATGCATTCTTTGCTGTATTCTTGTGCCTTTTCAATCCCCAACTGGAGCAGAGAAGAATCTCGGATGAGGCATGGACGGTGGTTAATGGTTTTGGTTGTATGTTTCTGCAATTTCCATCTTTCTCCTACTTGAGGGTTGGCTTTTTCCAAGGTTACCCTTATATGCTTCCAAGGTTTCCTTCAGATAGATTGGTCTTGATGGAGTTGTGCAGGCAAATGATTGTCGTGCATAACAAGCAGATGGAACTCAAGAAGCCTGGCTTCAGATTTCCTGTAGAAATCGGCAGATACTCAGTATTGACTGCCGCAAAGGCAAGAGCTATGGAAACGGAGATGCAGCTGGTCACCATGAAGCAATTTAAGAGGAGACCAAAGTTTGATTACCGGGGTGTAAGGGATAAAATCAAGAGGAAAACACAGTTCCATGAACCCATGGTGGAAGATGTCTGGATAGACTTGAGAACAGAGGAAGACATCCGAAAACTGGACTATAGCAGGCTGTCTCTAGAGCAAATTGAATACCTTGGACTTGCTGATATCCCAGAGGACCTTGTAGATGATGGAGAATTGGTTGATGCCAAGTATGAAACAGAACAGATAGCTGGTACTCCTCTACCGCCAATCCAATGGTCCCAAAAGGAGCTGACTTCCCTAAGGAAGAGATTTGAACCCATATTGGCCAACACCAATAAGTGGCTGGAAGATAAAGGAATTACGCTGAAGGAATTCTTCACTGGTTCAGAAACTGAAGTTCAAGAGCAAACTGGTAAGAAGGTTGAAAATAGAACGAAGAATAAGAGTGATGCTCCATCATCCTCTAAAACACATAAACCTAAAATCAGATTTGTGACAAAGAAAGCAAAGGTGGTTGAGAAGGAACCTGAAGCGAAGGATATGGAGATTGAAGAACCAGCGGCCGAAGATCCAGCAACTGAAGAGCCAGCTACAGAAGAGATGGATGTCGGAGACAAGGGGTCAGAGGAACAAGAAAAAGAGGCTTTGTCTCCACAAGACAATACACCTGTTGCACCCCCTGTGCCTGCTTCCCCCATTATCATTCCTTCTTCTGAATCCCCCTCTCCTCCTAAGATAATCTTTGATAATCCCCAGGGCACTTTTGAAAATGTTCTTCATTCTTCTGACTCCATTCCTAGTTTGTCTTCTTCGTCATTTGATATAGGAGATACTTCTATGTTTGATCATTTTGTGATGAATACTGAGCAAATTTCAAGTGCCAATGTAACAGGTGCGGTTTTTACCAACACCCCGCCTATTGTTTCTACCACCGGCACAAGTACAGTCCCAGTAACACCAGTGGCAGAAATGGACTCCAATGTAAATACTTCTCTGCTGCCACCTTGGTTATCAGCTTACACGCCAAAGAGGAAAAAGCAAGTCATCTCCCCAGATGATTTTGATTTCACTAAGCTGACACCGGCAAAACCTAAGGCTCCAAAGAAACCAAAGATCCTGTCAAGGGTACTTGAAGAAAAAGGGCAGAAGGTTTTGGAGATAGCAAAACCCCCACAGGATGCAACTGTCGAAAATTTTGACATGAATGACTATTCTATTTCTAGGGTTGAATTGGGCAAAATCACCCATGAAAGCGCTAAAAATGATATGCAGTCAGCCATGGACATCCTGATCCAGAAATTCGACAGGGAAAAGGAAATGAAAGACTACTACAAGGCAAAGGCAGAACAGCTGACTGCAGTGGTAAGAAAGATCACGTTGAATTCAGAAGCAGTTACTCCGGAGGCCGTGTCTGTAGAAGACCCCGTCATCCTGAAAGCGGAAAAGACTCATCTCAGAGGAAAAGTACTTGAAGAGTACTTAGATAGGATGCGAGCTCAGGGAATCTCTTTGCTCAAGGAGGTATTTGAGAAAACGGATAAGATGAGGAAAGTAAGAGCAGAACTCAACGATCTCATCGATGCCATCTCTCATGATATTGAGCACACAGAGGATACTCATGATAAGTGGGTTGAAATGAGGAAGCTGAAAATGAGCACTTTAATATCCATTGGCGCCATTTCCAACAGGGATTCATATATAGAGACAAAGGAAGCTCTAACGTACAGGAGCAATGTGCTAAGAAATTTGATCAAGGATCTCGAAGCTGCCCAGGAAACCAGTGAAGAAAATGATGTTAACATTTTGCATAAGCTGGAGGAGTTGCCCTGTAAACTGGTATCACAGGATAACCAGTTTCTTTCTGCAGAAGAAATGGTCAAGGAATTTGAGGACATGTTTCAGCAGGAATTTGAAGACAAGGTATTCTCAATAACTTCTGTGGACAACATATTAGACAACCAGTTAACCTTGGACAATTTGAAAACCAGGTTAACCAATCACGCCAAGTCAATCACTACAGTAAGGGATGCCATAGTGAGGGCCAGGATGATTTTCAAGAACACATTCAAACCAGATAGCATTGAAATGCAGGCGACCTTCACTATGTATGATGACCACGTGAAAAAGGGCGGTGACACAAGTCGAAGCAGCTGATTTTTTTTCCCTTAGTTTATTTTCTGATTTCCATATGTACTTTCAAAACAGTTTTGGACATTTTTACATGTACATTTTTGATATGCAATTACATGTAAAAAATAGGAAGTCCCAAGTCAATAAGGACTCCTATTTTTGAATAAGTCAAAGTAGTTGTAGATTTCCTAGATTTTCTCAAGGTCTTTCCCTATAAATAAAGGGGACCTCTTTTGTAAATATTATCTTTTATCTATTGCAAGAAAACTCTGGCGAATTGAAAAGCAAATCAAGACTTTGTGCTTATTGTGAAAATCAATATTCAAATATTCATCAATACAAGAAAGCAAGTTCAATTCCAATCTTTGTCTTGGGATTATTTGTGTTGTGATAGTTTTGTTCTTATGTCTTGCTATCATAATCTTAATTGATAATAATTGAAAGGTGGAGTTTGTTTCAAGTGATTGAAGAGCGCTCTAGATTTGATCCTGATAAACTTTGTGTTATCAAATCGGTTGTGGGTTATATGTTCATGTTTGTGAAAATACAACAGTTTGAAGACTTTGTGCTGCAAGTTGTTATATTTGAATCATTTTTATCATATTGAAGGAGAGTGAAGACTTTGGGCTGCATTTTGCTTCAAACAAGTTCTGGTTACAAGTAGTGAGTGAGGTAACAGAAAACTTTGTGTTTCTGTGATATTGTGATAATTTATAAGTTTTATATTGAGAGTTTGAAATATAAACATCTATTCTGAAAAAAGAGAATGAGATGAGATGGAACCACCCCAAACATAGTTTTTAGTGTACATAAATTTGATAAGTGTTTGATTTACAAAAGTTAAGCAATTAGAGGGAACCTCCCCTTGCTGAGAGGAGAGACTTTGTCTCATCATAGCTGTGGCTGATATACCCATTTTGCCGTTAGCGAGTTAACGACAAAATATTCACCCAACAGATCCAACGGTGGAAACAAAAGTTATGGCGTTTTTCCCAAAACAGGTTGCTCTAAATCAGGGTTTGACAGTCTACACGAAAAATGCAATATCTTGAGCAAAATGAAACCAAAATGCATGCAACCAAAAGAAAATGGAAGGTGATTGATAAACCTTTCATGAAAAATCAGTTAGAAATGAACTCCAGTTCGTACAGATCCGTACAAGGCCAGAAAATAGCATTTTTTGATGAAAATGCATAAAAACAGTGCTATCTTATCATTCCACTTCATACATTCAACCACCTCCCCCTTTTTGTGAATATTACAAAGCATTTTAAAGGCATTTCAACATGTCTTTTCAGTTTCCAACCTCCTAGGAACGAACTAGAACAAAGTGACCCTTCACCTTCCCACATTTTGCATCTTTTAGGAATTTTACATTTTGAATAACAACTTTTACATATTATGTCCAAATGACTCCAACATAACTTCAAATGATCAAATTGATCCTATTACAACATTGAATATCTAAAATGAGGTGTTAGGACTTATGAGATGATTTAATAGAAATAAAAGATTTCAATGGTTTGTGGCTTCCATCAATAAGACTTCATTAGTCTTCCCTTTGCCTTAAACTCCTCCAAAGGGCTCAACTTAGGGTTCCAAATTTTAGATGAAATATTGCATCTTCTAGGGTCTCAACCTACCCCTACCAACAAGATTCAACAGGTTTCACAAACCAATTTGATTGGTTCTTGACAATTCCACTTGACTAGGCCTAATCCTAGTAGCCCTGTTCAGCAACAAACTTGCACTTTTCTCCAAACTTTCCCAAAGCACTTCCAAAAATATTGACTGATATAAGTACCCTCTATTGAGTTCTATAACATACTTCAAAATCATATACTTTTGTTTTGGACGGAATCTGACTGTCCTAACACCCTGTTGTCTTCCTACAAGGCTTAATTTGCCCACTTTACAAAGGAACCCTATCAAATACTTGCCCCACTCACTTCAAACCTTGAAACAGTCTTAGGAAAGGATCTAAAACAAATGATTTTATAGGTCTCATGCAATGATTTGCTCATTCAAGTGTTTAAACACCAAACCCCCATTTCTAGGCCCCAAAAACTTAGTTAACAGAGCAGTTTTAGAAAAAACATGATATCTTCCTCTAGGAATCGAGTTAAGACCTCCTACTAGGTGCATTCGAAAGGTAACTCAATATTCTTTCCAACCATATATGGTTTTACCTTGTATCTATCCATACAGAACCGTACCAAACGCTGCAACAGGACTGTTATAGGAGAATTCTAGAAATTGCAGTCACTAAAACGGTCATAACTTCCTCAATATTGCACCAAATTTGATGAGACAAAAAGGAAAGGGAGAGTGATTGAATATACTTTCATTTTAAATCAAAAATAAATGTTCTCCTACCCTTACTGGGCCGTACCATGCAAGAAAACAACAAATTTCTGTAGAAATGCCTTAAAAAAACAGTCTTCTTTATTGTTCCAATTCTTGAATTCAATCACCTACCCCCTTTTTGTGAATATTACAAAGCCTTTTAAAGGAATTTCAACATGTCTTTTCAGTTTCCAACCTCCTAGGAATGAACTAGAACAAGGTGACCCTTCACCTTCCCACATTTTGCATCTTTTAGGAATTTTACATTTTGAATAACAACTTTTACATATTATGTCCAAATGACTCCAACATAACTTCAAATGATCAAATTGATCCTATTACAACATTGAATCTCTAAAATGGAATCAAATTCCACAAAATTGGTCCATGAAAACATTAATTTGCCAAGGTGCTCCTGCACCAAAAGGGTCTTGAGATTATCAAATACATGGGCTACAAAGGACAAGGTGGCATAGGCCTTCATGAGTAGGGAATTTTGGAGCCAATCCAAGCAAAAAGAAACTCACACCTTCATTGGTTAGGGTATGGGAATCAAGAGTCCTCCCCTGCTAATGACAAATGCATCTTAAGTGAGGTCGTCAAGGTTCCCTACAGTCAACAATATCAATGAGGTAGACCATCCAGACTCCTTTAGTGACTTTGCCGACTTCTTTGAATCCTCCATCTGTACCATCTATACCTTAACCACTATACCATCAACCTCCAATGACTTGCCTCTTGTTTACCCCTAGCTTATAGATTAGGACCAACAAGGACCTCCCATCCTTGATGTAGCACAAAATGACGGAGCAATAGCAGAGATGATGGGGGTTAGGGATCACTTTCCCCTTGGAGACCATAAGGTCAGTTACATCATGGAACCCAACACATCTACATACTTCGGGGAGACCACCCAAGCTCTTAGTCACAAAAACATAAAAATAAAAATAACCCCCTAGTGAAAACCACTTTGTGGCACTTTCAGGTGAAGAAAAAATTAAAATAAAGGATGTATCACCTAGTGAAAACCTCCAAGAGGCACTAGGAGATGAGAGCATGGGCCTTCCTAAAGTATCTAAACTATATCAGGAAAGATCACCTATCCTAATTGAAGCATCACAGGAAATTAATCTTGGAACAGAAGAAGCACCAAAGATCACAATCTGAGCTGAGTCCTTCACCACAAAGGAGTAGGAGAATTTCTTAGCATTTTTCAAACAAAGAAGCCATAACTTCACATGGACCTATGCCGACATGACGGGACTAGATCTCGCTCTAGTTGTTCATCATCATGCGGTACATCCTGATGCAAAACCAGTGAAGCAAAAGCTAAGAAAGATGAATCCTCAAATAGCGCTCCTTATCAAAGCGAAGCTTAAGAAACTCCTAGATGTGGGATTTATACGTCTGATAGATTACCCCATGTGGGTATCTAATATTGTACATGTAGCCAAAGTCACTAGGGGCATCAAATGCTGTACAGATTTTAGAGATCTCAATAAAGCTTGCCCTAAGGATGACTTTTCGCTACCAAACATCAACATCATAATAGATCTCACCATCGGTCATGAGATGTTGTCTTTGATGGATGATTTTTTAGGGTACAATCAAATCATGATTGTAGAGAAAGATCAACATAAAACATCCTTTATATGTCTGTGGGGGATATATTATTGGGTTGTGATACCTTTTGGCAAAAAGAATGTAGGTGCTACATATCAGAGAGCAATGACGATCATCTTCCATGACCTATTCCACAATATAATGGAAGACTACATCAATGATCTATTGGGAAAATCCAAAACCAGAGAAGCACACTTAAACGTGTTGGCTAAGATCTTTGACAGGTTAAAGAAGTATAACGTGCAGCTGAATCCAAAGAAATGTGTCTACGGGGTCACTTCTGGAAATCTTCTAGGATACATCATGTCAAGAAGAGGAATTGAAGTGGATCCTACCAAGGTTAAAGCTATAGTAGAGATGCCTCCACCTAAGACACTTAAGCAACTCCAAAGCCTACAAGGAAAATTCCAGTCCATCGGTCATTTTGTAGCATAACTTACCAATGAGTGCCAGCCATTTCAACATCTTCTCCATAAGAATATAGCTTTCGTATGGGATAGTCAGTGCTAGAACGCTTTTGAGCAGCTAAAAGAATATCTTGCTAATCCACCTTTCCTCATCCCACCAAAACAAGGGGAACCCCTCCTTTTGTATATTTCAACAACAGAAACAGCTATAGGGGCCTTGTTAGCATAACATGATGAGTTGGGAAAAGAAAGAGCCATATATTATATCAGCCACACCTTGGTGACTTATGAGCTGAAATATACACTAATTGAATGAGCATGTCTCACTGTTGTCTTTACTTCACAGAAATTGAGACACTACATGATTTATCATAAAACAAAGCTCATCGCCAAGATTAACCCACTGAAATATCTACTAACAAGAGCAGCTCTAACAGGAAGAATGGCTAAATGGGTTATGATCCTAAGTGAATTTGATATTGAATACATAGAAAGGAAAGCCATCAAAGGACAGGTAATTGCTGATCAATTAGCTGATGCACCAATCCCAACAGAACAACCACTACTTGCAGAGTTTCTAGATGAATCCATATTGACAGTAGAGCCGACAATAGAAACATAGAAAATATATTTTGATGGGTCTTACATGCATCATGGCTTGGGGGTAGGTATCTTGTTTGTTACCCCTCAAGGAGACACCATCCCTAAATCCTATAAGATCACATTTCCATGCACGAACAATGTAGTAGAATACGAGGCCCTCATCACAGAACTCTGCATGGCAATGCAGTGGAAAATTGAGAAGCTGATAGTTTATGGAGACTCCCAATTAGTCATTCGACAGGTGAACAATGAGTACAAGACAAAGGATGACAAGCTTCTGCCCTATAAAAGAATGGTTGATGACTTCAAAAATTATTTTGATGACATCCATTTTGAACAAATTCCAAGATTGAATAACAAAGCAGCAAATGCCATGGCCACAATAGGATCCTTGGTTGATATGAAGAAGGATATAAAGAAGTGTGAGTTCCTGATTGAAGAGCTCCCCATACCGGCCTATGATGTTCCGCAATCAAAATTAGTGTGTGACATTGTTGGTTCTTTATCCCCCTGGTATCAAGAGACTTATATGTACCTCCATGACAACATCATCCCACCAAACCTATCATCTGTGCAATAGAAAAGCTTTATCCGATGAGCCTCTTGCTTCACCCTCATAGGAGACACCCTTTATAAAAGAAGTCTTGATGGTATGCTTTTACGATGTCTTGACTCTAGGGAAGCTGAAGTGGCCTTGCAAGAGGTGCATGAAGGCATTTGTGGGGCACACTCTAGTGGACCAACCTTAGCAAAGAAGATTTTGAGGATAGGATATTATTGGCCAACCTTAGAGCGAGATGCTTATAGGTTTGTGAAGAAATGTTTGCCATGCCAATAACATGGGGATCTCATCCATGCACCATCACAGGAGTTACAGCCGATAACATCTCATTAGCCTTTTTTGTAGTGGGGACTCGACCTCGTAGGTAAGATTCACCCTCCATCATCTAATGGCCATAAATTCATCGTCATTGCCACCGAATACTTCACTAAGTGGGTCAAATCCATTCCGCTCACTTTCACTACAGGTATCCAAATAGCCAAATTTATTCTCCATTACATAATTTACTGCTATGGCATTCCTCATTCCATTATCACAGATAACAGGAAACTATTTAAAAACTAGGAGGTCTGCACTCTGTGTGAAAATTTCCATATCCAACACCGCTTCTCTACTCCCTACTACCCCCAAGGTAATGGTCAAGCTGAGACTTCTAATAATACCATCTTACACATTTTGAAGAAGATGGTTAATGAAGCTAGTCATGATTGGCACCTCCAACTCAACCCCACCCTATGGACCTATCGTACAAGTATCCACACACCCACAGGGGCCACACCATATTCCCTGGTATTCGGTTCTGAATCTATCCTACCTATTGAGGTCGAACTCCCATCACTCAAGGTTTCATTGCAAAATATAATCACTAAGGAAGAGTATCAAGTTACAAGGCTGCAAGAGCTAGAATTATTGGATGAGAAATGCTTGGATGCTCTCAACCATATTTAGGCCTACCAAAATCACCTACGAAGGAGCTATAACAAGAAAATCAAGAACCGCAAGTTTGAACTTGTAGGCAATCTTGTCCTCATGGAAAACCAGGAAAATCTACTAGAGCACACTAAAAAGGGGAAATTTGAGTCTAATTAGTTGGGACCATATATTGTTACAGCCAGTTATGGGTCAGGGGCATATCAACTTGCAACACCTAAGGAGCAACCTCTAGACAAACCTATGAACATTTTGCATTTGAAAAGGTTATATGCATGACTCATCGAGTATCCCAAAGAAAAAAAGTACAAAAAAAAAATCAAAAAAATCAAAAAATCAAGAAAAACCTGAGTGCAATAAAGTCGTCCAATCATGAAAATCACTTTGGTGACACCTTGGATAAGTACCATGGTGAAAACCTATCTCAGGTGCCCTGTGTAGTGGCTAGTTCCACCATCTAATAAGTCCTCTTTCCATCATGACATTCCATATTATGCACATCCCATGGCTTGGAATTCTAAAACATCAAATCCTATCACCCACCCCATATCATCCCTCCCAAAGCTAATCTATGGAACAAGGATCCTTGTATGCTTCTCTTGTACAATTAAAATCTAGAAAACCCAAAAAAATTAGAAAATCCAAAAACAATAGAAAATCTAAAAAAAAATCAAAAATCCAAAAACAATCCCACATCATTATCCTACACATCATCTTCAACATCATCACATCCATCCCAAACCATTCCCACATCATCAAGTCAAACCAGAACTACATATTCATCTCACCGGCATCTTAAAGTGCCTTGATCCCGTGGACACAGGGTATGTAGGTAGTCTAGAATATGAAGGAAGTATCCAGTACTCAGGTACATAAGATTCACCCATCCAACCCGCTTGGATGGTTCGTACCTTTTAAGCTTAATAAATTCACCAGGCGATACACATGCTAAGCATACCCCCAAAACATCACATCTCACACAAAAATCATCAATCAACACACCAACTATAATCATCACACATAGCCAGACTGTCCTTTTGCCCACCTCTCAAAATTTATCCAACAATATCCAACCAATTCACGTCCTAGGTTATATCATTCCTACAATGGACATAATCCATCATCATCAATACTTATCTTGGCAAGAGATACAATGGATGTTTGTGTCATTTTGTTGGTCTTTTTTATTATTGATTTTTATCTTTTTGTCTTGTTCTAGGTCATTTCCAAAGATACCTTGATCTCATTATATCATAGTATGTGGCGAGCAACACCTGGAATAGACATGGTCATTGTTTTATGTATGATGTTCTTATGGGTTGATTTCATTACTCCAAGAATAGTATTCATATATTGAAGATAGGGTCAGTTCTAGCATAGTGCTTCCCATTTGCATATCAGGTTAATCATACCTTCTATGTACTATGAGAACTTATGTTATGACTCCCCTTCCCTCATCTAGGTGAGGTTATACTACCTTAGGCATGCATGAAATCAACCTATTGCTTGTGAGTCTAGTCCATGCAAATGTGGAATAAACATCATCACCTAGGTCCTTTCATACCTTCATGAAAACTATCCTACTTTGCTATAATAAACCTAGAAATGCTCTCAATAGTTTAATGTAAGTATTGTGCCTAGCTCATATCATCTCCTTTTCTATCACTACCCATCCAACCATATTATCTGAGCTTAGAATTTCAATCTACCCCCTATCTAATCTATTCACTCTATCTCCCCCATCTAACATACCTCCCCTCCTCATCAATCTACTCTAACCTAAACCATCCCATACTAAAATTTCCCCCCTTTAATGACATGGTGTTTAGTGACCTAGTATTCCAAAACCTATCTTGACTATTCCCTTTCACCAAACCATCCCCTATCACCTAGCCCCATCACCCATGGTTTAACAAACACAACATGTATCATGTGAGGCCTACCTTTTTCATTTTTGTTCATGTGACTAATTACCTTGCTATTGCTGATACATTTAGACTTGTGGGACTGTTGATCCCAAATTCCCAAACTATTAGATTTTATGATGTTATAGGAAAACTAATTGGGTGATGTTAGATAGATTCTTATAATATGGGAAAACTAATTGGGTGATGTTTAGATAGATGCTTATTGTTAAGGGAAAACTAATTGGGTGATGTTGGATAGAACATTGTTTTGAGATTCAATCTTGGGAATGGATGTTTGAAATGCAGAAATTAGAACCTAATTATATTGTGACTTTCCTTATGCTTATGTGAACTTGTGACATTTTATGGGAGTGCATGTTTTAATTTTCTTCGGCTATGATATTTTTATGTGGAATTAACTTTGCAATTGAGTGCATAGGTATTTCTAACAAACCACAGATACTAGAGATCATCCCACACCCGATGTTGTAATTCCTTGTGAAACTGATCTAGTTCCACGAGGAACCAAGATCAACTCTGTGTATGATGAAATGTTGTAATGTTAATTTGCATGTGGTTAATTGGGTTAATTCTACCCTCTTTTAATTTGAATTATAATGTGTTGTCAGAATTTTGTCTTTGAACTATATTTTTTAAATTTTAAATTTTTTTTTGAGACCCTTTTCTTATGTTTTAACTTGACCCTGGGCGCTCTAACTAGGCTAAACTTGACCCTGGGTTATACCCCATGGGTCTAGGGTCCCTTTTGACTTGGGTAACCCTTGGTAAACCTCCATAAGGTCACCTTAACTTCACACTGTAGTTAAGTGACGAATTTGGAGGCATGGGAGGGATAGGATGAGTGGTACCAACACTCAAACTCATCCCTTTTCACTTCCCAAGGTTGGCGATGACTCCAAGACCCACCAATTGTGAAGGACTTGACTTCAAGTCTCTCTCACAATTGGTGAGAGTACCCATGGAGTTATGTGGTCCTTCTTGAGCAACATATTCTGTAATGTCTCGTCTCATCCCAGCCCAATGGTATAATTGTCATAAATTAGCATGCATCTTCTTCACCCCTGGGTGTGCTGCATAGGGTGCTCTATGAAACTCTGAAAGAATCACTCCACGTAGATCACCTACACATGGTACATAGATGCGCTGCTGATGTCTAAGAAAACCATCAAGCTCAAGGGAATATCCTACGAATCTGCCCTTAAGGGCCCTCTATTTTTGAATTTCCTGCTGCACCTCAAGAAACCACTCGTCCTCAAGCAGATGTTGTAAGATACGTTCTCTCAAGTCTACCCTCAATGTCAAGGTTAGGATTTTGTGGCGCCTTCGATTCAAGGCATTAGCGACCACGTTCTCCTTCCCTTTGATGTAGTGGACATCAAAGTCATACTCACATAAGAACTCCATCCAACGCCGTTGGTAGGCATTCAAATTTGGCTGTGTGAAAATGTATTGTAAGTTATGGTGATCTGAATGGAGCTCAAAGCGTTGACCCAGAAGGAAGTGTCGCCAACGAACAAGAGCATGAATAACTGCTGCAAGCTCTAAATCATGAGCAGGGTAGTTTAGCTCATGTGTCTTGAGCTTATGCGATTCGTATGCAATCGCTCTACCACCCTACATAAGCACGGCTCCCAAACCCTCTAATGATGCATCTGTGCAAACAACAAAATCCTCTGTAAGATCTGAATCTGCTAATATGAGAGCGCTAATCTAGAAAAGCCCTCAACGAATCTATGGTAATAACCGGTTAATCCCATAAAGCTCCTGATCTCTGTCACACTGGTGGGTGCTGGCCAATCCTAAATCGCTCTGATCTTCGATGGATCTACAGAGATGCCATCTCCTGATAGGATGTGCCCCAAGTACTGCACCTCTGTCCTGAAGAAGGCACACTTTGCCAAGTTTCCATAAAGTTGCTGCTCTTGTAAACACTGCAATACCTGATGCAGATGATCCACATGCTCCTCCTCAGTCTATGAATAGATCAAAATATCATTAAGAAAGATGATCACGAACCGATCCAAGTAAGTGTGAAACACCCCGTTCATGAGACTCATGAACACTACAGGGGCATTTGTCAAACCAAAAGGTACCACTATGAACTCATAATGGCCATATCTAGTTTGAAAAGCAGTCTTATAAATATCTGCCTCTGTGATGTGCAATTGGTGATACTCAGATTTTAGATCAATTTTTTAGAACACTTTGGCTCCCTGCATCTGGTCAAAGAGGTCGTCAATCCTAAGCAGAGGATAACGGTTCTTCACCGTCACCTTGTTCAACTGCCTGTAGTCCATGCAAAAGAAAAGAGACCCATCCTTCTTCTTCACAAAAATAACTGGTGCGCCCCAAGGTGAAACGCTAGGTCGGATGCGCCCCTTCTCGAGTAACTCCTCTAACTGCAGTTTGAGCTTTGTAAGCTCATGTGTAGTCATCATGTAGGGTGCACGAGACACTGGCTCTGCACCCGGCACCAGATCGATGTGGAAATCAACCTCTTTGCATGGAGGCATACCTAGTAGTTCTGGCAGAAACACGTCGGCAAAATCTCTCAGGATAGGGTGATCATCTAATGAATCCTCAGGCTCATCCTCTGATCTGTCACTGACCGTGATAGAAAACATCTAACATCCCTTCCGTGTACAACACTTAAGCTGCTAAGTGGATATCATATGAACAGCCATGGGCTTCTGAATGCCCACTAACTCAACTAGTGTGCCATGAGCGTTTAAGCAGCTAATCGTCCTTTGGTGACAATCCATCTTGGCTCTATGAGCCGCAAGCCAATCCATACCCAAAACTACACCATAGGATCCTAATGGCATAACCCTAAGGTCATATGATGTAGTGAAGGAACCCAAGGAGATCTCGTAATCTCTAACCAAGGTATCTACTGACATCCTAGCCCCAAAGGCCAACTCAACCTCCCACCTAATGTCCTGCCTAGAAGCCACCAGCTAGCAACGTTCCACTAACGATGTAGACAGAAAAGAGTTGGTAGCTCCAGAGTCAAAAAGAATAGAGATGGGGAAATCCCCAATCATACCTATTGTCTCAATAACTAAGGCCTGGAAGTCAGTCTGGCAGTTGTCAACCACTGCAAACATGTGGTGGGACTTGCCCACATCACCTACAGTCTGCTCAAATCCTCCTGAACAGGGCTATCCCCCTGCTGTAAATCCCTGTGGACACTCTTTGGCCATATGCCCTGCCCCACCACATACATAACACGGGCCCCTAGCCTGTAACTATCTTGACTGAGTCCTACCCAACTGCTGTTGTCCAGTCCATCTTGTGGACCCCTATGAACCTCTGTAAGACTGCTAAGACCTTGCGGGTCCTACAGATGATCCATGTTGTCTCTGATCTCTACGCGGGCCCTGCTACTGCCAACCATGGTTTTGTCCTCCTTGAACCCTCTGTTGGGATCCAGACCTCTATTGATGCTGCTGCTGCTGCTATTGTGGAGGCCTAGGTGGTAATGATGAAGAATTGAATCCTCCTCTCTATGGTGTGGATTGTGGTCTACAAAAGTTCTGCTGCTACTGGTGATTATGGTCCTGAAACTACGGGCATGAATTCTACCCTCGTCCCTGAATTTCCTCTGCAATGTAAGCCTTTTTGATACCCTCACGCATAGTCTGGGGGTCTGCCATACGCACTGGTCCAGATATCCCATGATTCAGACCTCTGATGAATTTATGCACTAGGAGTTTCTCGTCGTGGAGATACTCTGCGTACCAAGAAAGCTCAATAAACTAGCTCTCATACTGAGCAACATGAGTCCTCTCTACTATAAATCATGGAACTCATCTATCTGACGCTGTCTAGACTGATCTGACAAGTAACGTGCATTAAAGCGCTCTATGAATATGTCCCATGTGAGTGTATCTAAGGATAACCGACGCTTGCACTCCTTA
Source organism: Cunninghamia lanceolata (assembly GCA_027924645.1). Taxonomy (NCBI): domain Eukaryota; kingdom Viridiplantae; phylum Streptophyta; class Pinopsida; order Cupressales; family Cupressaceae; genus Cunninghamia; species Cunninghamia lanceolata. The sequence goes on along the minus strand of BSBN01000261.1, from coordinate 31,055,126 downwards.
ATGCACCACTAGGTAGCTGCTACATCTCTTAGAAGGTGTACTGCCACTCGTGCTTTCATGTTGCTCCCATAAGGTTTCAACGTGAAGCACCTATCTAAATTGATGAGCTAAGCCTCAACCACATCTCCCTCTGTAGCTCCTATGAAGGTAGGTGGATTGAGCCTAAGCAGGTCTTTAATGGGGTCTCCTCTGTCTCTAAGTCCTATAACCGTCTAATCCATACCATACTCATACGGTCCATGATGTATCTGCTCTACTCTCATGGTCTCATCTCATCTTAGAAGTCTCGAAGGACTCCTACTCCGTGTGTGGTAGGCTGACCCTACCTCCTCCACTGTAGTATTAGGTATCTCTACGAAAGGCTCCATACATGGCACCTCTCGCAGATCAACGTCGAGCTCCACACATGGCTTAGTACGTGACTCAGCACGCAGCTCCTTACGTGGCTCCTCTCGCATATCGACACAAGACTCATCACGTGGCTCTAGAATAGCTGGCGGTAACCTCTCTAACATGGCATGCAATGTCTATAAAATCTGAGGACCTATGTCAAGTACAGGTGGTGCCTGTGGTACTGGCTAATCTGCTATGACTGCGGGTCCCTGTCCCTCTGCAGAGGAATCACTGTGCACCTCAATGGACGCAGTGTTGCGTGATCGCGCTCGTCGAACATGTCAAGGAGGCATCTTACAACACAAGGTAGGCACTAATTAATCAAAGTTGCAGAATAAATAACATGCCCAAATATGCCCAGTGTTTAAACTTGGGCTCTGATACCATGTGTCACCCTTTCCCTTTTTAACTCCTCCTTTCTCTCCCACATGTTGGAGAGAGGACATGTGGTAAGGGGTGAGGGAGACTTTGGGGATGGGTGAGTGACATGTGTCAACACCCATCCCTTGGGACATGCTTGTAGTGGGGAGGAAGAGTGAGGAGGTGACAAGTGTCATCTCCTCATTCCTCTAAACTCATGGGTTGGGCTTATTTTAATCCCACTTGGGAAAGGGTGAGGGGTTGTTGATTTTTTGAGAATTTTAATTGTTGGAAATTGAGTTTGGAAAAAAAAAGATAGAGGGAGTTTGGTGGCTTATGTTGGAGGAGATTTTGGAGAAGCTCTACATCAATTTTCTTCCATAATAGGGGTTAAAAAGGTTGGTTTTCAAGGCTAAGGCCTTCCTTTTGTATTTAGTTGCTTGCATGATGCATATGTGTGTGTTTTACTTCCTTGAGTGTTATTGTTATTGTGGGGAAAATTTTGGTTGGGTGTTGTAAGAGCCTCTCCCACTTGGGAGAAAATGCTCAACAAGTGTGGGGTAGGGGAGGAGTGATCCTCTTCGGGGTTATTGACTTGTTTTGGGGTGTTGTAAGCCTTGAGGGCAATCTTATGTGATTTTGAGCAATTTGATACATGGCTTGAAAGCCAAAATATGGGAACTTTTGGAAAAAAATGTTATATGTTGGCTTGAGGCCATAAGAGAAATTGTGTTGGGATATTTTGAAGGAGTGGCACTCTAGAGTTGAGTGTGTCCACTCTCCTACCCCTTTTAAACTCACCTTGGTTGATTTCGTGTGTTGTGAATTATCTATGGGTGTAATATTATGTTTTGGATGTTGTGTGCCTTGTTGTGAAGTGGAATGAGATCCTAGGTGTGTGGATGACCTCCCTAGCTCGGGGGTGACCCTCTTGCGGGTCTACGGTAGGGAGGAGAGTAGGATGTGTGGTGTTTCTTTCCCTCTTGTGTGATATGCAAGTTCCTTGGAGCTTAGTGTGAAGTTGAAGAAATTCCTTGTCTTGGAAAAATATTTTATTTTCCTTTACTCTTAAAGCTCATGAGAGAGAGCATGGTCTTTTTAAGAGATCTTACCATTGTTAGTTGTCAAGAGGAGAACTTGGTTCTATATTTTGGTTGTAAAAGTATATTCTTGAAGTTGTGTGTATTGGACATTTCCCATTGAATTGAAAGTTAGAAATTGTTAGTTTAAATGTATATTATTCAAAGGATGAAATGAAGGAAGTTTGTTATAATTTATTTCATTGAATGACATAATAGAAATATCAATTTTGTTAAGTTATGAAGTTGTTGTTGGGACAATAAAGAAAGTTGTAATTTGATACTATGGAAAGGCAAAAAAAAAATTGGTTGTAGTTATTTATTATAGGCATTTTAAATTACTTATTTATAATTGCTTCTCTCTGAAAAAAATGCGTGCAAATTTTAATTATGCAATGAATTTACTTGTAAGAATAAAAATGAGTTCCTTCCTTGTATTAGAAATGATAAAAGAAAAATATGTTGCATATTTTGCAAATTTGTTATAAACAGAAAACCTATGAGTGCTTAGAAGGAGGGTTTTTAGTTGAAAATGTTAATTATATATGTATATATATAATTTATGTTTAAATGGGGTAATTTGAATGAGTAAATTTTTCTATATTTACTTAGAAGTTAAATTGATTTTTGTTATTTCTGTGAAAGAAGAAAACAAAAAAAAGGAGATTTCATTTCATATATATATATATATATATATATATATATATATATATATATATATATATATATATATATATATATATATATATATATATATATATATATATATATGTATATATATATATGTATATATATTTATGTATATATATTTATGTATATATATTTATGTATATAACATTCTATATATATATATTTTTTAAAATTATAGACTGTGCAATGAATTAAATTGTGATTTTTAAATTATGTTGGTTATACTGATTATATATATATATATTTAAAATAAAACTTATTTAAAAAAAATTGCTGTGTAATTAAAAAAATGAGAGAGCGACTATAATATTTATATTGCTGTTTTTTTTTTGTTTTAAAAAAAAATATTAACAAATTTTTGGTGGGGGGTTCGAACCCCCCACGTTGCCATTGTAAAGGGTGTAGGAGGGGGCGGAGCCCCCACCCACACCCCCATCCGCCACTACCTCGTGAAACCCTCTGCGTAATCCATGAAACCCCCGCGCCCCAGATCTCTTCTCCTACGCGACGCCACCGCCTGACTCCCTCCGTAGCGACCGCTGCCTCTCCCCTCTACGAACTTCCTCCGTTGCGCGGCCACTCAAACCTCTATCCTCTGCCACCAGTCTGTCGTGGCTCCTCCTTTGCACCCCCTCACAGCACCTCCACTCTGTGGTCTCCACCAAGTGCCACCACCATTGCCTTCATAGCCCTGCATTCAAACAAGCAAAAAGATTTAGGGCTTTATCAAATTTAAAATGAAAGCCAACAAAAATATATTTAGGGTTTTCAATATCTACTCTAATAAAAAAATACAAAAGGAATGTACGGTTCATATTTATGAAAGAAAATCTAAAAATAACAATTATTCAATAAGAAAATATATATATATATATTAATTCTAATCATAAGAAAATGTGTTTTGGGGTTTGACAATTTCACAAATGAAACACAAAGAAATATATATATATATATATATATATATATATATATATATATATATATATATATATATATATATATATATACACATATATATACATACATATATATACATACATATATATATTATTATTATTAAAAAAAAAAACTAGTGTTATAAATACAATAAGCATATGTGTGTGTGTGTGTGTGTATTTATAATTTCACATTTATTTGAAGTCATCATATGCATTTCATATGTGGCCATTTAAACTCAACCTGTACATTGAGAAAATGAGAGAAAAAGAGAAACAAAGATAAAAGTGAAAACAAAAAGGAGAAAATGCATGACTTTTCCAAAATAAGGGCTAAGAGTAATAATTAAGATTTAATATTCCTTTAATCATGAATGGGGGCAATTTAATTAACAAAATTAAATCATACGTTGATTTAAACCTAGATCGGAAACCTAGTGAACTTCATCAAATGAAGTTAATAAATCTTGTTTACAAGATTTGATCTACCAAGAAATTAGGAATAATGTAAAGGATGCAGTGATAACTCTGATTGATAGAAAATGCGAAGGAGAATAAATTAATATTAAATTTCAAAAAACGTGAAGGAGAACAAATGTTTGGGCTTTGTTGAAAGATGTTTTAAATTTAGAAAATGCGAAGGAGAACAAATTAATATTAAATTCCAGAAAATGTGAAGGAGAACAAATGTTCGGACTTTGTTGAAAAATGTTTTAAAATTTAGAAAACGTGAAGGAGAACAAATTAATATTAAATTTCAGAAAAAACGTGAAGGAGAGCAGATGATCGGACTTTGTTGAAAAATGTTCAATTAACTTAATCAACTGTGTTACCAATGCAACTAGTGTGATGCAAGAAATTTATTAACCTAGATCTGTAAACCTTTGGATTAATTTAGTTTTAGTACAATAAACCCTATTCACGCCCATGAGGCGTTATGCTGCCAAATTTTCCTGGAATTTAGGGTTTGGTTAGGTTAGTAAAGTTGAACCCTATTAGCAATGTTAACCACGTTGCGATGACCCCCTTGATGGCCTTCTTGCGATTGGTATGCGCACGTGTGCATAATACCCCGCTTTCAACTGTTTTGTTTACGCTTTAAGTGTATGCCACCAAGCACACTTACGCGTGCAAGGGGGTTTCTAGGGAAGCGTGAAATTTTTTTGATATTTCGTGTCATGACCACATGACAAATGTGAACATGACATGTGTGATGCGTGTCATGACCACATGGGAAATGTGGGCATGACATATCATGACTTGGCCATTTCATTAATCATTGCACTAATTCATTAATCATTTGCATTATCATAATCACTCATCATTATTACAATCATCAATCATTACGTCATTTAACCATTGCATTAACCATTTCATGTTCATCATGGAAAACATTTTTGGAGAACACATCACCTGACAATTTCTATTGCTTGTTCTCTTTCCAACTTTCCTAAAAAAACAAAACAATTAAAGCATTGAGCATAGGGTAGTTGTTTCTTTATGTTAAATGCGTGTGAGGCATCTTCAAGAGTTAATGATGATGATTTCATGCCTCTCAAATCAAACTCTCACACAAGTGTAACCTGACCATATATCCCATTTCCCATCCCACTACCACTCGTACATTTCATTAATTAATCACTACATTATCATTACACAATCATTTGCATCCATAATATATGTTTATTAATTTGAGCATTTATTCATTTCATTTAATTACACAATCATGTACATCCATAATATATGTTTATTAATTTGAGCATATATTCATTTCATTTCATTACACAATCATTTGCATCCATAATATATGTGTATTAATTTGAGCATATATTCATTGCATTCCATTTCATCATTTGCATCCATAATATATTCATTGCATTCCATTTCATCATTTGCATCCATAATATATGCTTATTAATTTGAGCATATATATATATATATATATTCCATTACATCTCATATATATAATTCACATCATAATCCATAACATAATCCCAATACGTTTCATACATCAACATCATAATATCATCTATGTAAAATGCATCCATAATCAGAACATACAGTCATCATAATAATCCATGTGCAACATCATAAACATAACATATATCCATAATCATCCATGAACATTATAACATCATAAATCCATAATCATAAACATATACAACATCATAATCCACAACATACCCATAATCATTCATTAACATCATCTATAATGCATAAGTATTATATGGAAAGCATAAACTATAGCATTATAACATACATGATCCATCACATAACCATCATATGCATATCATAAATAAAGGGTACGTCATGTCATCATCATAAACATCCATAAAACCATAATAAACATCCTCAAATACATCGCTCAATGTCATGATACAAAAAAATGCCTCTATGGGCCAAAATATGTCAATACATATCAAACCATCAACCGTGGGCTGATGATCCCCTAGCAGAGTCAGTGGGAGACCCTGGGCGTAGTTGTTTCTACCATGGCTACTAGGGTACTAGTGGTGGAGGTACCATGGGCTGTTGAACCAACTGAATAGACCTGGATCTGTGCAACCCAGACATCCTCTATCTACTCCACGCACTATAGCTGGGAATCTGTTGATCTGCAGGCACTGCAGCACAATAAGCTCCATAGTAATACTTAGCTTGTCTTCTCTGGTCTAGGAGCTGACTTTGTATCTGCTGAATCTAACCCTGCATCTGTGCAATTTGAGCTTGTGACTTTGTAAATATCTGACCAACGTTAGTGCCTGACACCATCCACTATAGTAGGCTCACCTCTGCCTGTATGGCTCCCACCTATGCATCTGCTACCTGCTGTAGAGCTCTCTCTCCATCTCTCTCTATAGTCACACTAGCTACCTGGCCCTATAGCTGTGCCACCTGTGCCTGCAATGCACTAACCTGGCCATCGGCCCCGCTGCTCCTGTCTAGTAGTGTAGTTGCTCCCTGTAGCTGCACTAGCTCCTATCTCTATCTATTAATAGTGTCCTCTAAACTTGCAACCTAATCCCAGAGAGTCTAGACCTCATCATCATCATCTGCCCAGGTACACCGACATGATGTGCATGCACCTAAAACAGGTCCCGGCCCTACCCCTGAACTTCCAACCTCCCTAGCCCCAGTCACTGTGAAGGTCATCTCAGCCTTAGGCACATGCTATTGTCAAGTCCAGTCTCTACCCTATGGATGCTATCCCTGCCCCTATTGTGCCTGCTACTGGGTCTAGACTATGCCCTGTGGTTGTTGTCCCTATCCCTATTGTGGCTGCTGCCCAGCTGGTACTGGCCTAGGTCCCTACTGCTGCTGTGGTAGCCCTTGTGGGGGTAGCATCTGCCCCCTTTGACCCTGTTGCTGGGGTGGTCCCTACCTCGGACCCTACTGTTGCAGTGCCTGTGATGGTGGCATCTAGCCTCTCTGCCCTCCCCCCATCTACTGCATAAGTAGTTGTTGCACTAACCCTCGTCCTCTCTTGGCTGCAACTTGCTCATAAGTCATCGCAGCTAACATCCCAATGGGATCATCCTCATCAATCTCTACCTCCTCCACCACTATCTCCTCCTCTACCACATCTCCCTCCTCCCATGGCTCCACTGTCATGTCTAGCTCTGTAGTGGGGTCTATCAAATAGATCGGCCTCCAAGTAGCCCACCACTGATCATATGCAGGAGTAGTCCTTGCATCTATCACCCTGCTATCCCAATCCCACTGCTGGGGTTGTAAACCTACGAAATCATCTATTGCCACTTGTGGCACTCTAGCTAACTACCATCTATGATCTTAAGGAATCCTAGCAAATACGACCATAGCCTATGGAAGATCCTGACGCAACCCAAATTGTCGCATCATACGAGAGGGGAGGTACATGTCAATGGTGTGGTCCCCTCGTCCCATCAGATAACACGGCTAGAAAGTGTAAGGCATATGAATGTGGTCGTCAGGCCACTAGTCTACTCTGATGTATGGCCGTCATATCACCCGAACCAGGTCATCGAAAAGCTGCCGCCAATAGCGCAATCACCCAACATAGGAATACTGGAGGGGCTTACTATATAGGAACACATAGGGCTTGAACTGTCACCAGAAGTATGTTCCATGTGGCCTCGTGATTACAATATGCTCAAAGGCCCACACATGCAGCAGTGTGACCCCAACAGACAAAGCTGAATCATAATGATATACCATGGTATGCATCTTGTGGTATAGTTGTCCTAGCATGCATGGCCCCCATGCATAGACTGTCTCATCCAACACCATCTTCTCTATCACCTCTCCCCAACCCACAGGAAATCCTCACCCACACTGATCTAGCATCACTATACCCCCAATCAATGCACAAAGGACCAAAGTAAACTGATCTACCCCAATTGCCAATGTCCTATTATAACTCATCTCCTGTCAATCCTGTGTCAACGCAAGGTGGCCTGGGGCAAATGCTCTGTCTAGTGTTGCTCGCCCTCCGTCAGTATCATATGTCACCGGTGTTCTGTGAATGGGCAACCTGAGAATATGATAAACATCCTCCAAGGTGATGGTGATCTCACTCGTCGAAAGGAGGAAGGAGCATGTCTCGGGGTACCATCGCTCCACCAAGGTTGTCATCATCACCCTATGTGCCCATATGATGGGCATCTCAACCAATGTCCTCAATCCTAACCTACTCAGCCGAGCTCGTGTAGCTAAGTCAAAGCCATCCACCAGCTGCATAATGTTGGGAACACATCACTCTCGTGAAGCCACAATCCCCCCATCAACCTACACCCACAAAATGTAAGTCAAAAACTTGCATTATTTCCAAATCAGTCACATAGCGCTAATTTTTCCATTTTTGGTGCCAAAATTCCATTTCGTGCCAATATTTATTGTCATGGCATTAATCCCATAGATACCGTCACTTCTACCAGGGATGGCACCAATCTAGAAGATTGTGCCTTTCCTTCCATGTAAGGCACCATTCCAGATAATAGCGTCGATTCCCACCCTTATGGTGCCATTCTGGTGCCCAACCCGCAAAACCTTTTACTCTGCCAAACCCTAGGTGCTATTCGACAGCATGCCGCCATGAACCTTGGGTATGGTGCCATTTCTAATAATGGCACTAGAGTGCCCTAATAAGGTGCCAATCCTTGCAAAGGTGCCATTCTTGAGAATGGCGCCACACCTTCTTTAGATAGTGTCATTTGGGCAAAAATGCCCTAGCGCCTATCACACTAAACCAGACAAAGGTACCACAAATCCTTGTTTTGGTGCCAGTCTACCCCATTTCCCATCTCAGTTGATGGCGCCAGTCTACCCCATTTCCAATCCAGACCGATTTGGTGCCACACGGCCTCCCAATAGCACCAAAACCCTAAAACCTGATTCCCAAGGCCATAAATGTGTGAAATTAAAAAATTGACAAAGCTAGGGTTAGTCTGCCTACCTGGGGTCCTACTACCAGCGATCTCATGTACATGCACACTAGCTTGGACAAATGATTGAAGCATGGGACATGTGGGTTTGCCATCTTGTCTCTTCTTCTCTCTCATCCAAATGGCTCAATGAGTGCAAATATGGCACTTTGGGCCCACTTTTTCTATTTATAGAAGGCCATGTCATACCCCAACACACTTTTTTCCTCTAAAGGTGCAAAACATAACCTTTTTCACCCGTTTTTCTTCCTGTCAATCTATTTTTCTGTCCTCTATCCATTTTTCACCTCCATTTCTTCCTTTTGAGAGCTCACCCAAAAAAATTATTTTTCGCTCGACCTCTCAAGGGGGCATCCCTCATCCATTCCATTCCTTCCCGACAGTTGGGGCAATTTCGTTGACTTGACGCCATATCCCTACTAGGTCACAACAGTACGTCAAAGAGGGGCAAATGTAGACACCTAAAAATCTCTTCACCGATTAACTATCTTTTCGGTATCATCTAATTAATTAATTAATTTTTTATTTAATTAATTAAACCTTCCAACACCTGATTATTCATCTTCTCCTCATCGTTTCATCTTTTAAATTGAATTAATTTAATTAATTCAATGGTTACACTTTACTAACATTAGCCCAATTAATTAAATAAATGTGCAAATATTTATTTGGTTAATTTCACCATTTCCCTAAACCCAATTAATTAGGTAAATTATGTTTATCTAGTTAATTCAGCCTACTAATTAGCATATCCCTATACTAGTTGATTAAATACCTATTATTTAATTAGCTAGTCTAACCTACCTATCCCCTAGACCTAAGGTTAATTAAATGAATCCTTGTTTAATTAATCTTAACCCCTAATTAACCCATTCACTAATTTACTACAGCCATATTAATTAAACTAATCACCTTGATTAGTTTGGTCAAATCTCATTTAACACTCCTCCCCACATTTCCCAAATAAAAAATTGAGCTTTATGCCACATGTTACATCAAAAATTGTCCTCCTGTATGGAATGGTACAATTTTCCTCAATTTAGCTCCTCGCCTTTGGTGACCTCTTAACCTCTTTGTTTTTGGCCTTCTCGAAACCCTGATTGGCTAGTATCTAGTTACAAAATATTCATTTTCTGATATAACTATTGATGGAACCTGAAAAGAGAATTTGAATTATGGCTCCCTAGGACCCCCTAGATACAGATCTAGTCAGAAAATGGGGGCATGGACTCGAGCGCCTGTGCCCTAGTCCTACCCCATTCTTTGGGATTTTGAGTCTTGGTGGGGTGTCGGCTCCTGCTGAGCACCTCAGGATTCCGTTTTCAAATTTTCATTTTCACGTAATATCGAGACATTATTTTAAAATTTGAATTTCCCTAAAGTTAGATATAAAAATACATTTGAAAATTATTATATCACACACAATCTTTATGCAAGCTTGATGCTAAAACTCTGCTAAAATTGCCATTGAAGATCAGTGACTTGTTAAAGCTCTTGAAATTTATTTGAATTTGATATCATGGAGACAATGGATGGAGATTAGGAATCAAGATCTTGAGACTATCTTGCTCTTCCTAGGGTTTGTACACCTTTTGCATGATCAGAAGAAGGGTTGAAGCCTCCAACATCAAGCTTGGAGATCCTCCACAGACATTACTGATTTGCTTTCTTGATCATGCAAGTCTTCATTTATTTTCATCTCCTTGAGGTGAAGTTGTATGTGTTTATTGAATTAAAGCACATTATTGATCTTCCCTTGATTATGACATCTAAGGTTTGATATTTCTGCATACACTTGTTTAGGTTTGCACACACTTCTGCAAATTTTTATCTTTGGCTATTGTTGAGGTAGGAATATCGAAAACAGGGCTTGACTGAGGCAAGCTCCTATATAGCCACAACATCTTTCTCCTCCTTTTGTAGGTGCAGATTGTGTTTTGCAGGATACAGCGAAAAGGAGCGGTAGAAAGATGGATATTGTGGATATAGTCATCACTAAATTTTAGAATTTTAGATCCTGACACTTTTGGGACTAATGAGTGGGCGCCCTAGTCCAACTGGGGAAAATTTCTGAGATCTAGAGGCTCTTAGAGGTCACTGAACAACTAATGCGAAAGATTTTCATGGACAGGAAATTGCAGGACTAATGAGCAGGTGCCCTAGTCCAGTCAGCCTTCAATTTCTGGGTGCATGAGCTCTGAACCTTATTCTTTGCATTTATGTGATCTATTTTGCCTATTTCATCTCTGAATTCAGTCAATTTTTGTTACAAGGTGTAATTAGGGTTTACTTGATTGGTGAATAAGGACACTTGATAAAACCTTAGTTAGACACCTAAATCAGATCTAATTAGCATTAGGGAATAGACAAGTAATCAGTGGGTTGATCCCAAGCTCGGTTCTTGTCCTCCCAATGTTTAGTTAGGTGAAAGAATAGGACTTAACCTTGTTTAAGAGAAACCTACTTTTTCACCCTAAACATATTGGTGAACCCAAGCTTTAAAGAATTTGCATCCTTTTAAACATCATATCTAAATTAGTTTGTTGTCTTAAAACATATTTAGATTGCAAACCCTCTTTGCTGAAAGTGCATGCATTGAATTTTGAATGACATTCTTTATCTTTTCACTAAAAGAGTTGGAAATTAGAACTTGGTGTTTTGCATAATGTTTCATTTTTATAAAAAAAGTTCATACAACATCATTTTACATTTAAATCTTGGGTTAACTAGAGCATGTTAAAATGTCAGATTATTTTTTGCAAGATTTTCATGTATATGATGAGTCATTTAGTTGTGATGACTTCGATATGTTAGATGAAGCCCTTGAGGACTTTATCTCAATTGAACAATCCACTACAACTTCTAAACCATCATTATTTCAAAGGGTTGTAAATGCAATTTATGTTCCTAAAACTAAGGAGGATTCTGGGAAACCAAAAATTGTGGTGACCTTATGTTCAGATGTGGTTAAACCACCTTCTAAACCGGTGCTTACTGTTAGAGGTCTTCCACCTTCTTCTCGACCTCTTGATCACATTTACACCTATGATAAATAAATAACACATCAAAATTCACAATAACCTACTCATAATGTGGTTACTCATGCATATAACACTCGGAATAATCAACAAAGTAAACAACAACCGAGCATTCTGATATCCTTACCAGCTTCTCAACCTATGATTCCTCAAGCACCCCATTTAACACAAAAGGTTGGTCAAGACTATGATCTTGTACAGTAGCTCTGTGCTGCTCCAGCAAAGATATCTCTTTGGGAGCTTATAAAAACTTTTCCTACTTACCATGGAATGTTCCAAGAAGCTTTACAAAAGGTGATTTTCCCACCTACTGTCAAGCCAAATGATGTAGCAGCTCTATTAGATTGTGTGCATGCGACAAAGATAGACATTTTGTTTCAACAACATGAGTTGCCATCTCTTGAAGTTCAAAATTAGTATGATCCTTTGATTATCTTCGTTGTAATCAACAAGACACTAGTTAAGAGAGTTATGATTGATAATGGATCAGCTCTTAATGTATGTGGTCTTAATTTATTACATAAGATCAAAGTTGATACATCTTTGATTAAGCGAGAAATGCTAAGTATCTGTGGGTTTAAAAATGTTGGACGACAATCCGTGGGCACTATAACTCTACCTATACAAGTAGGACATGTGATTGTGCCTACCCTAATTCATGTCATGCCTTGTTCTCTATCTTATAACATGATTCTGGGCAGACCTTGGATCCATGCATTGGGGGCAGTCCCTTCTACTTTACACCATTCAATTAAATTCATATTCAAAGATAAGTTGCACACTATTCATGTTGATCCTAAACCTAATAATTGTTTGCAAATTAAATCACAAAAACAAGTTATTTGTCCTAAAATTCTAAACAATTTGAAAGTTGCCTCATCAACTTCTCTTGCCCCAGACAATGTTGTGAAAGAGTCCAAGCAATTGAATGCATTCCTTGGTGATGATTGGGGTTCATTAGATTTTACATCTTCTTCCATGGGAGAGTATAAAGTTAAAAACCACATCCCCGAACATCAAATATTGCATCGATATCATCTCATGCTTTGAATGATAAACATAAAGCTTCTTTGGTAACAAAAGCAAATAATACTTTTACTTACACTACAAATTATGACACTTATGAAGCCCCACCTTCTTCCAAAGAAATGGCTTCTCTTTATGGTCAAGGATTTCATATCCTTTATAAAAATTGTGATTATGTAGGTAATGGTTGTGGTATCAACCAGCAAGGAATCAAAGTCCCTATAGAATCCACTTCGCGACATTACTCAATTGGCATTGGATATAATCCTTTCAAGGAATCTAAAGCCTGTAGACATCCTACTCTTAATGTGAATACAATATCAACACTTAACTTGATCTTCCTTGAGATGATTGACACTAGTTGTCCTCCAGGAGCATTTCCTTTGGATGTCTTTTCAACTGAGGAAGAGATAGTGGAATTCTTAGGTGCTTATGACAATATTCCTCGTTACCATCATAAATGTGGCTTACCTTATTATTTGAACAATAGTGCATATTTTGGAAAAACCACTAGCATGATAAATGTCACTTTAAAGTTTGATGAAGAATCTGAAGACCTACCCCAATCACCCGATCTCCTAGACCACAGTACTCTACTTAATGGAAAGAATGTTGATGTTTTCATGGAGAAAGGTAATATTGAAAAAGTTATCCCTATTGGTGATTGTTTACATGCAGAAGAAAAGGAAGAAATGACTAAGTTACTAGATCACTAAGAGGTACATCTACTACTATCATCCATCAGGCATTGTTCGCTCTGACTGTGCTATGCATAGTGTGCACGTAGCTTAGACACACTGCATGCACATCATGTACATGTCTGAACTGTCGTTCCACCCTGTCATAATAGAACCAAACCACGACATGCTCGAGGTGACCGACCATTAGCTGATCCCTCTGCATCCTCGCTAACTATCTCCACTGGCTAGGCCATATGATATAGCCATGATACAGTCTCCAGATAATATCGCTGGTCTACAATCTATCAAAGACAACTCTCCAGTATAATAGCTCACCGTGTCTCTAGCATCTGACTAGTGGATAAGCATGAATGTGTGGATGGGTGAAGGTTGACTCTATAGAATATCCTATCGGTCATGTACACTTGATATGCTCAAAATCCCAAACCTGTAGTAAAGTACAAATCATCAGACTGTGCATCTCGTAATGGACATACCATCCCAAGTCACGGTAACGGTATGCAAGCATACTGCACCCTCATGCGTATATGGTCTAATGCTCCTCCATCACTCTAATGGTATGAATGAGACCCCCGTGTAGGTGAATGCCTCATCCATCTAGTGTGATGGCTAGTGTGACAGTGACTATCATGATCCTCTAAACCAAGGGGATGTCATCGCATCCCTGCTCTAGAAGCTGGAGTTGAATATGTCCTCACTCTGCCCGTGAAACTACGCGACCCAAACAATACAACTGACTCTCACGAGTGCACTCCGCTGTGTGATGTCTCAAGACCCTCACTGTCTCTCGTAGGATAGGTAGTCACAGAATCTTGTACACATCCTCAAGTGTGATAGTCATCTTGCCTGTAGGTAAGTGGAATGTGGATGTATCTGCATTCCACCTTTCCATCAGAGCCTACAAGTGCTCTCTCTTTGTGGTAGACATAGTACTGCCACACTCTCAAAGTAACACCATCAGGTGACCGTTTGTATGCTCTCGTGTCTCTGGGACATCCTGCAGGTCGAAAAGCAAGCAGTAGTATCATTTTTTCATCATCAAACAAGAAAAATACTATTTGAAACAACAATGAGTGTATGTGCCTAGGGCCTCTACGGACCCAGGTGCCCCAGGGAGACTTGGGTGCCCCTATGGGACTAGGCCGCCCCAGTGAGACTCTGGCGCCCTAGATGGACCTGGGCGCCCCTACCAAGGACCCCTATCCATGAAACCTCCCTCGGCATGGTAAACAATAAAAACAACTAAAGAAAATAGAAAGATGACAGAAGCATAAGATAAGGACCCTACCTCGGCCTTGAAACACCTCTCTGCCACTCGGGCTTGGAGCATCTCCAGTCATGGGGGCTAATACGGGCGTCAGCTCGGAATGGCTATCCTCCTCTTCTCCTCTCTCTCTCTCTCCTCTACTTCTTGACAAACACAAGAAATAAGAATGAGTAAGTGATAAGTGAAAACTCCCTTTACATAAAGTAAGTGGATGAGAATTCCTATCCCTGACTAGGTGCAATATTGATCTATTTCACTCTTGAGCCTTCATCTTGAGCTGTTGAACTTGGATTTCCATGTCATTTGTTGCATTGGAATCCTAGTTCCACTCCCTGTCTCACCCAATGTGTTGTGATTGAGCGTTGTTTCTTCAAATGACCCTCATAACACATTTCTCATCAAGTTTCCCTCGAAATTGATGTGTGTGGATATCTCTTTGTTTCTTCTTTTCAGACTAAGCAAGTAGAAACAATGGGGGCATATGTCAACCTCACTTTCCTCCCTCATCATGTCTCATCACTCAACCTCCTTAGTGTTTTTGTACTAACTCATTCGTGGTGGTTGCAAGTTGTTTTGATTTTCATTTTCTAACAAGTTTTCCTTTGCAAGTTGTGGTTCATAACTTTGTGGTCTTGCGGGATTGTGGACTTGGGGGCTTCTTCCTTCTCGATGACAACACTTCAACTTCATCTACAGTATCCTTTTGGGTATCCTTTTTATGATTGATGCATTTACTTTCATTTAGTTGCATATGCATGTAGTGTCATATGGCCACTAAAGTGGGGGCTAAATGTTACATCAAAAATTGTCCTCCTATATGGAATGGTACAATTTCCCTCAGTTTAGCTCCTCACCTTTGGTGACCTCTTAGTCTCTTTATTTTTAGCCTTCTCGAAACCCTGATTGGCTAGTGTCTAGTTGTAAAATATTCATTTTCTGAGATAACTATTGATGGAACTTGAAAAGAGAATTTGAATTATGGGCCCCTAGGACCCCCTAGATACAAATCTAGTAGGAAAATGCGGGCCTGGACTCGGGTACCCACACCCTAGTCATGTCCCATTCTTTAGGATTTTGAATCTTGGCAGGGTTTCGGCTCCACCCGAGCACCTTAGGATTCTGTTTTCAAATTTTTGTTTCTGCGCGATATTGAGACGTTATTTCAAAATTTTAATTTCCCTAAAGTTAGATATAAAAATACATTTGAAAATCATTTTATCATACATAATCTTTATGCAAGATTGATGCCAAAACTCTGCTGAAATTACCATTGAAGATCAATGACTTGTTGAAGCTCTTAAAAGTTATTTGAATTTGCTATCATGGAGATAATGGATGGAGATTAGGAATCAATATCTTGAGACTATCTTGCTCTTCCTAGGGTTTGTACACCTTTTGCATGATCAGGAGAAGGGTTGAATCCTCCAACATTGAGCTTGGAGATCCTCCGCATACATTGTTGATTCGCCTTCTTGTTCATGCAAGTCTTCATTTGTTTTCATCTCCTAGAGGTGAAGTTGTATGTGTTTATTGAATTGAAGTAAGTTATTGATCTTCCCTTGATTAAGACATCTAGGATTTGATATTTTTGCATACACTTGTTTAGGTTTGCACACACTTCTGCAAATCTTTATCTCTGGCTATTGTTGAGGTAGGAATACCAAAAATAGGGCTTGACTGAGTCAAGCTCCTATATAGCCACAACATCTTTCTCCTCCTTTTGTAGGTGCAGATCATGTTTTACAGGATACAGTGAAAAAGGAGCAGTAGAAAGATAGATATTATGGATAAAATCATCACTAAATTTTGGAATTTCAGATCCCAACACTTTCCAGACTAATGAGTGGTGCATAGTCCAACTGGGAAAAATTTCTGAGATCTAGAAGCTCTTGGAGGTCACTGAACAGTTGATGCAGAAGATTTTCACGGACGAGAAATTGCAGGACTAATGAGCAAGTGCCTTAGTCCAATCAGCCTTCAATTTCCTGATGCATGACCTCTAAACCTTATTCTCTACATTTTTGTGATGTATTTCACATGTTTCATCTCTGAATTCAGTCAATTTTTGTTACTAGGTGTAATTAGGGTTTACTTGATTGGTGAATAAGGACACTTGATAAAACCTTAGTTAGACACCTAAATCAAACATAATTAGCATTAGGGATTAGACAAGTAATCAGTAGCTTGATCCCAATCTCGGTTCTTGTCCTCCCAATGTTTAGTTAGGTGAAAGAATAGGACTTAACCTTGTTTAAGAGAAACCTATTTTTTCACCCTAAACACCACATAAAACATTTTTTTATACACATTTGTCATAAACCTCATTAATAACCTCTTACAACACCTACCTTCATTAAATGGAGCTCTTTCCCAAATGAATTAAAAATTCATTTTTAATCCTCACCTCTAACCTATGTGAATTTAAAATTCATATCTAATCCATCTCATCTAACCTCATTTAATTCACACCCCTTCCCAAGGTGAATTTAAAATTCATCTTTATTCTCATCCCTCCATTTTTCATGATCAAATCTAAGCCCTCCACCTCACATTCACCCTCATCCATTGATCTCAATATTGAATCTCAACCCTTGGATCAAATATCCCTCCAAAATTCCTATAAATACACCTTCATCCAAGCCATTTTAGCATCCACAATTTGAGTAAAGTTATCATGTTAAAATTTCTATCATCTCCATCATCTTGAGCTAGGTTTTAGTGATTTGCATTTGAGTTTAGAGAGCATTTCACATTGGAAACCATGGGTAAAGCAAGAGTATCTGGGTGCGAGGATCTGTTGGCAAGAGACACTACTAGGCATGATAAGTGTTGTCATTGATGGCAACTAAGTCTCTACTACACATCTGCATTACATAGTTTGCCTATATCAGAAATCAGATTGAAGAATTGTCTAAGTCCAGGAAGTCAAGAACAGAGTGTGTGATAGGGTCTGGTATCTTGGTCTGGATCTCCCCGGGAGTATATCAGAGTTTGTTGCGGATCTAAGGGAGTCATAAGCACTGTCAAGATAATCTAAATCTAGAGTTTTGGTCTCTGGTGATGAAGGATTCAATAGTTATTAGCATCTGAGTATTGGGTTAACAGTTTGACAAAGCAGGCAGCAGAAGAAGAACAGGCCGACCTTATAATTGATCTTGGTTTTGGATGTATGGAAGTTGTTGGTTGGACAAGTTGTGATGACCAGCGATAGTAGCTGACCTGATTAATGATTTGTGAGTGCAAGTTTTGGTCCGCATTACAAGTGTACATGGATTTAGCTGACAAAGTAGAATTTTTAGTAAAGTTCTAAGTGTTCTTGAAGCCAACTGAAAAGTGGTTGAAGATCTGGATGCGGATATATATAGCTGATGGATTGAATGATTTGGATGTGTGTAATGTGACTATGGAATAAGTGTGAAAAAGGTAGAGATTTAAGATTTAGATGTTAGCATAACAATGAAAAGGGCAGGGTGAAGATGAAGTGTATCAAGTCAGTATTTTGTGCTTAACCAAAACTGAATCGTTGCATTGATAGATGCCAATTATCAGTTCAATTTCATTGTAATCTTCTTTCTGTAGGCAGTGAGCCTTTTGTAGGGAGTAAGCCTTCTTTGAGTAGCTCTGGGAAATGAGCCCGAATGCATGTGCATTCTCCTTTGTAATACTTTTAATAGAGTATAATCTTTGTGGGTTAACCCCCACCGTGGTTTTTCCCTTAACTGGGTTTCGACATCAAAAATCTTGGTGTCAATTGTGTTACTTATATTTCTGCTCATGTGTTATTGATTCATGCTTTAATGTTCATATCATTAATTTGATTAGAAGTTTTAAAAGAGGATTAAAGGTAGAAAAGTTTAATTTGTGTGACAAGTGATTCACCCCCCCTCTCAGTTGTCTAGACCAATTCCAACAATTGGTATCAGAGCAAGGTTCCTTTGAAAAAGTTTAACAGCTTAAGGAAGATCTGAGAAGGTAGTAAAATGGATGAATATAACCTTCAAGGGAAACTTAATCTCACCCTAGAAGTTCTTGAGCAATCCAGAGCAGAAGTCCAAGAGCTGCAAGAAAACCTCAAAAAGGCTGAAGACTTCATTGAGATTTTAAAAGGAAAACTGAGCAAATCTAATGAAAAAGGGAAGAAGCAACCTCTTCAATTGGGAAATCATTATGAAGACAAGGCCTTGAAAGAGAAGACAAAGGAATGTGAAAATTTAGCTAAATAAGTTGTCCTAAAACATGAGATGGAATCTGGGGTGATGAGACTAAACAAGGAAATTGAAGATAGGAAGAAAACT
Source organism: Cunninghamia lanceolata (assembly GCA_027924645.1). Taxonomy (NCBI): domain Eukaryota; kingdom Viridiplantae; phylum Streptophyta; class Pinopsida; order Cupressales; family Cupressaceae; genus Cunninghamia; species Cunninghamia lanceolata. The sequence continues at coordinate 31,035,919 of BSBN01000261.1, read as the reverse complement.
AAAGAAGAGATGAATCAAAATATGAAAGAGAGAACTGAAGAATGTTGTAGATTGGATAGAATAGCTAGTCTCCTAGAATCTAATCTACAAGAAAGTAGAAATAATGAGAGAGAACTTGAGAGACAAATTATCACCCTCAGACATGACCTAGAAGTTGCAAATGGATATAAGGAGAAGTTCAAGATAAGCTCAACTAAACTTGAAGCACTGGCACTGATTGAAGGACAAAAAAAGGATGATGACAAGCATGGTCTTGGATATGAGAAAGGTGAAATTTTTGGATCCGGACAGAGAAATGTTCCACCAAGGAATGGGAGAAACAGAACTAGAAAACCTCCTGTAAGACAGCCTAATGCTCAAAGATATCCATCATTCAATGGAAATTGTTTCAATTACAATAAATTTGGTCATAAAGCTACTCAGTACAGAAGCAGAGTAAATCAAAATGGTCCATCCTTCTCTGGTCAATGCTTCAAGTGTAAGAGGTATGGTCATAGATCAAATGAATGCAGAAGTATGATAATGAATAATTCTAACAATAGAGGAATTGGCAATTCTTTCAATGGTTACTGTTTTGCTTGCAATGGGTTTGGACACATGGTTAATCAGTGTAGATCAAGAGGAAATCAAGTTTATAAGAAAGGAAATGTTGTGTGCTTTAATTGCAATAAATCTGGTCATATTACAAGATTCTACAGAAGTAGGAACAATGGAAGAAGAGGTCCGGTAAACAGAAAATTAGATGAGCACAGACAAGACAAAGTCAAAAGAAAAATTGATGTGAATGAGATACAAAGTGAAATGAACAAGACTTGGGTGAATAAAGATACAATGAACAATGGTGATGGGTCTGCACCTGAATCTGATGCTTACAATTCTTTCAGGAATTAAATCAGGAGCTCTAGCTCAGGGGGAGCTGCATTGAACATCAAATTCCCCCAGTCAGTAAGTGGGTGCCTAGATATTGCACAATGAGAAAAGATATTTTGAATTGTTTCAAAACTTTTGGAAGGATTTTTGGAAGAAAATATGTTAATATAGAAATTTGCAGAGTGATTCATGAAGAATAGTTCAAGAAACAGATTAATCGGATGAAGTTAGGGCAGCGCATTTATTACAATGCAAAATTAGGTTTTGTGAAGGATAAAAGGTCACTTAATCATACATTTGAACCACTTTGCATTCAAAGGAAACAAGTAGAAGAGCTTCTAAGCTGCAAATCCAAAGATTGAAGAACGAAGAGTGAATTCAACTGGTAATTGATCAACCCTAACCCCGCGGAAGAAAAAGGTACTTCTCTGTAAAGCTTTGAATCTAAAATCTGTTGAGATGGCTTCTCCTCATGTTGTTGACATTATTGAAAGGCCTCGACCCAAATTTAAGAAGCATCCTCACAAATCAATAGAAGTTGACCCATTAGGTGCTTTTTTAAGTGTTCTGTATGGTGTGTTGCATGTTGAAGATATTAGGGTTTATATACATGCAAACATAGATGAATTTGGTAATTCAAGGTATGAAGACTTGTTTGAGAATCATCTCAAGGATTAAAATCATGATCTTAAAATTGAGTATAAGGCACTACATGATAAACACTTTATTCAGATTATGGGGTTTCCAACATTTGATGAAGATGAATGGGTCCGGTATGTTTTGAGTCAGATTAATGATGAATTCATTTGGCTATTAAAACCATTCAAGATTACCAAGGATGTTATCAGAATTGTGACTGGGTTAAACTCAATTGATGGATTACCCATGTTAAATTTGTGAAAAACCAAACCGTTACTGATGTAATCGGTGCTAAATTCAATAGGAGGGCTATGACTATAAATGACATTATAGAACCAGATGTGAAGTTTGCTTCCATGGTGATTGGCTACAAGATATATCACTCCAGCAGGGAGAATTTGATCTCTAGAACTGCCATATATGCAGCATATCAAATGTTGAAGGAGAATGTAGATTATGACCTTTGTGAGCTGTTACAGAACTAGCTAATTGAGAACTTGAACAAAATCAAAAGAGATAAGAAAAACACTTTTACATATGGTACATTGGTTCTATGCTTGTTTTTCTACTATATGAATGAAGTACCTGGAGTAAATGGTGTTCACTGGACTAATGATGAGCCAATTGCCATTCATATCAGAGATCATCTTCGCAGCATTGGTGATTTCAAAGCTCAAAAAACTACAATATGGGGATACTTCAAGAATTTTCAGAGTATGATGCATTTAAGGGAAAGAATCCCTAAATCAATTGTTGAGAAGTACAAAAATGAAATATGCTTCATGGTTAACATTGATCAGTGCCTAATGGAAGTAGTGGAACTTAGAACTGTTTGGATCATGCCCATGGGGTATGAAGCTGATGGAAAAATCTTGAATATGTATGCTCAACATCTTCTAAGCAAGCCTAAAGACACAACAGTTGAAATATTTGGAACATATGAGGAGCTAAGTTTAAAGCTGCATACTAAGCTCAAAGAACTTGAAACCAATAGGAAAGTAAGAAAAAAAGTTGAGCAGTTGGCTAAACATCTGGGCCTAACTAAGGAGGCTCTGAGGCAATTTAAGGAAAGAACTGAAAAGGCTAAGAAGAGAAACAAGATAAGAAACAAGGAAGTGCTTTGGTGGAACCCTCTTCCACTTCAAAGTCTACTAGGAGCTCTACTTCTGCCCCTGTTCCTCCTAAGACTGCAAAACTAGAAGCAAAATCATCCAGAAAAAGGGAGAAAAGGAAGAAAACAAAAGCATCCCGGACCTATGAAAGCACAAGAAAAGAAGAAGAAGAAGATACATATTCTGACATTGAGATCAAAGAACTAAATGCCACAGGCACAAAAGTGGCCAAGATATCCAAGGAGATGCCCTCCAGAAGCAAAAGGGAAAGTAAGAGGCAAAAGATAGAGGAATATGAAGAGAAGCCTACCCTTTTAGTAGATGACATCATTAAATCAGTTACTGTAGATGGAAACTTGGCTCCAATGACATAATTCTATGATGACTATAGTGATGCTGAAAAAAGAGTACTTGAGGAAGCAACGGTAAGATATTTGAATAGCTACAACAAGGCTCTTATTGAGATATGTTCATTGATACCAAAAAGCCTTGAAAAAAATTTAGAACTAAGAAAAGAGAATGCAAAAAATAAGGATCTTGAAATCTGAGAACAAATATTAATGCAATTATGCCTCCAAATTACTCCAAAGCAAATGAATTTGATATTTAAAGAAGCCAAGGATGAGTTCTAAAGCAAAAATTGAATGAATAAGCTTATGCTTGGGGAGACAGACAAGATTGCAAAGGAAACTAAAGAGATTCTCTAGAGTGCTTTGAAAAAGCACAATCTTCCTGTTGTAGAGGAGGTAAATGTAGAGATTGAGTCCTCAAACATGAATGTTGAAGGATTAAAGAAGAATAAGAAACAGACTGAAACTCTAGATTCCTCTATTCCGGAAGGGCAAGTGCAAAAAGAAGAAGAGGAAGTATTGAGAGAAGAAGTAATTGTTGGCCATGATCCTCCGGATCCTCCTGCTACTAATGACTCTGGAAAGGACCAAGAAAAAGAAGAAGAAAAAGAGAAAGAGAATGAAGAGGAAAAAGCAAAGGGAAAAGAAGAACTAGCAAAAGGAGATGGTGTTAATGCACCAAAGCAAGATAGTCCGATTGCTACCGCTAACAAAGCACAAGGGAAGGAAACTAAAATAGCAAGTGTGGCAAGAGACACTGTGGATACATTGTAGAGTTTTCTTAGTAAGGAGATGCTAGAGTTAGATGAGCCAGAATTGATACAAGGACCAATCAATTTGGACACTCTCTCTCTAGACCAAATGTTGAAGATATCATTTACACAAGCTAAGGCAAGGGAGAAAATGCTAAAGTCTCACATAGAAAATAGTGAGTTGATAGGCCTAGCATCCAGAATACTAGAGAAGATCATGCCCACATATCAAAAAAATACATCTAATTCTCCTTTTGGTAATTTGAAAAATCTTGTGCATTCTGTAAATACAAATTTTGAGTCTTTTGAGAAGTCAGCCGAAGTAAAAGTCCAGAAAGAATTTTTGGATAAGAGGTTTAGTGAACTAAAAGGCCTTATAGATAATGACAGAAAAACACTCGATATTGGTATAAAGAGTATTGAAAATACTCTTAAGGATGGTGGTGATGTATATAAGTTTTGTTTATCATGGCCCAAAATAGTAGAGGATATTGAGAAAAAGATAAAGGAGCAGGAGAAAAAGATGCTAGACCTATCTCAAAGTTTTGATCCTTTAACAGTATCTCTGATGGGCCAAGAATGTCAAGCAATTAGCCTGAAAAATGAAATAAATAATCTTATCAAAGAAAAGAACATTGTGGAAAGAATGGGTGAGCTCTGGGGACTGATTACCCCTAAGATGGAAACAATAGTTAATACTTTGTTAGAGGCCCAAAGTACTGCCCGGGCAAGTAATCCCTCAGATCTAAGGAAAGCAGAAGGATATGCATTTATGCCGAGTGGACACATTTCAATTTTGGATGGTATGAAGAGAGGTTGGGCCACTGAATTTGTACAGTTAAAGAGTATTTTTGCAGATATCCTTAAATATATGTAAATATAACATATGGACTGTTTGTACATATGCGGCCTTATATACAAAATTTTTGCATGATTAGTGATTGCGGATCCCACCCTTTGCCATTGATGTCAAAGGGGGAGTGAAGAGCAGTGAAAAATAAAGAATCCAGCAAAGGGGGAGCACTAGAAAGCAGTGTGAACAATAGTATGGAGCACAAGCAAAGGGGGAGTTATTCCGACACTTAGTCATTTTTCATAAGTGTTGCCATCAATGCCAAAGGGGGAGATTGTTGGCAATGAAGAATCCAGCAAAGGGGGAGCACCGAAAAGCAGTGTGAACAATAGTATGGAGCACAAGCAAAGGGGGAGTTATTCTGACACTTAGTCATTTTTCACTAAGTGTTGCCATCAATGCCAAAGGGGGAGATTGTTGGCAAGAGACACTGCTAGGCATGATAAGTATTGTCATTGATGGCAACTAAGTCTCTACTACACATCCGCATTGCATGTTTTGCCCATACCAAAAATTAGATTGAAGATTTGTCTAAGTCCAGGAAGTCAAGAACAGATTGTGTGACAGGGTCCAGTATCTTGGTCCGAATCTCCCTGGGAGTAGATCAGTGTTTGCTGTGGAACTGAGGGAGTCATAAGCACTGTCAGGATAATCTAAATCTAGATTTTTAGCCTCCGATGCTGAAGGATTCAATAGTTATTAGCATCTAAGTATCGGGTTAACAGAGCAGACAGATGAAGAACAGGCTAACCTTGTAATTGATCTTGGTTTCAGATGTATGGAAGTTGTTTGTTGGACAAGTTGTGATGATTAGTGATAGTAGCCAACCTGATTAATGATTTGTGAGTGCAAGTTTTGGTCCGCATTACAAGTGTACATGGATTTAGCCGATAGAGCAGAATTTTTAGTAAAGTTCTAAGTGTTCTTGAAGCTAACTGAAAAGTGGTTGAAGATTTGGATGCGGATATATATAGCTGATGGATTTGAATGATTTGGATGTGTGCGTAATGCGACTATGGAATAAGTGTGAAAAAGGTAGAGATCTAAGACTCAGATGTTAGCAGAACAGTGAAAAGGGTAGAGTGAAGATGAAGTGTATCAAGTCAGTATTTTGTGCTTAACCAAAACTGAATCCTTACATTTATAGATGCTAATTATTAGTTCAATTTCATTGTAATCTTCTTTCTGTAGGCAGTGAGCCTTCTGTAGGCAGTAAGCCTTCTTTGAGTAGTGAGCTCTGGGTAGTGAGCCCTAATGCATGTGCATTCCCCTTTGTAATACTTTTAATAGAGTATAATCTTTGTGGGTTAACCCCCACCATGGTTTTTCCCTTAACCAGGTTTCCACGTCAAAAATCTTGGTGTCAAGTGTGTTACTTATATTTCTACTCATGTGTTATTGATTCATGCTTTAATGTTCATATCATTAATTTGATTAGAAGTTTTAAAAGAGGATTAAAGGCAGAAAAGTTTAATTTGTGTGACAACTGATTCACCACCCCCCTCTTAGTTGTCCGGACCAATTCCAACAGGCTATCCACCTTGTCAAGGAGGAGGAAGACTTTAAGGTATACATTTGAGTCATTTATGTATTTTATTTGAGTTTTTAACACCTTGTAGTTTTCCTTGTCTTTAGTCATTATATTGACAACAAATGATCATTCGTTGGTATTCTTTCCACTGTTGTAGGACTGTCAAACTATTTTACCTGTGTGCAGTTATGTGACTATTCTTTTCACTTGTGACAATCATGGTAACTATTGTCATGATGATGCATGCTCTTCATTATTTGGAATATATGTCCCTGTGTTGTGAAATATTCCTTTCAACTTTGATGACTATCTCCACAAAGTTGATGACCCCCTTACATGCTTGCTATGACAGCCTAAATCTATGTCATTGATGAGACAAGATGTCTTGAAATACCTATATCTACACATTCAACAAACTAGTTAGATAAAACATAGAGGCTAATAGCCTCTCCTGATGGTGATATGACCCTTGTTGTATCCTCTCATAGTTGTATATCTGATTCTGAGGACTATTTATCTCTTTTATCTTCCCAATTCGATGCTTAATGAAAGGTAGCATGTACATTTTGATATTGTCATATAGAGGATTGATGGCATCTTGAGCTCTAACATATCCTTCTTTTTCTCTTTTAGGTCCCCTTGGAGATATCTATGAGGAATTAGAAGATGATGTTGCCAACAGTGGGGTTCGTCATTTAGGCAATGACGGATCCCCTCTCTCTCATATATGTTTCTTTTCTATTTTATATGTACATGCTTTCTTTTATTTCATCTTGTACAGTTAATCCCATGGATTGTGTGGGATCCTATAAATAGTTATTTCATGCAATGATTTGTGTATTATTTCTTTCATAAATCATTCAATTGCATAAGAAAATTTGAAAATGATTGTATGGTACAATTGTTTATAAACATGAGTAGATGTTAGCAAACATTTATGTACCTTTCTCACTTGATAATTGGATCAACTATAATGAATGGACCATAAAAACAATCTACAATTCATAGGTTATTCTTCCCTCCTACCAATCTTAGGATATCTCATGCTCTGTTGGGGTGTCCTTCCCATCCTTATCTGGCTCATGTAGTAGCTCTTACTGGGTTGCTACATGATTCTAGTAATGGTGATAAATAGAATGGCCCTCCACCGGGGTAGTAGGCCTTCTAGGGTTGGTTGTGAACCTTCAACTTTCTTTACTTTTCCTCTTCCACTCCTCTACTTAGGATCATGTCTTAAGCTTCTCTTCTATTGAACCTGGATCCTTCTACAAAGGTAGAAAACATCAGTGTTATCCTAGCCTGACCTTATTGGGCTGATGTGCACAATTAGGTAATAGTTATCTCTTATAAAAGATGAGAGCTTTTCAAACAGGTCTGTATCATCAACATGTGCACTTCCCAATATAGAGCTACCTATTTGCTCCTCCTCATGGGTTGGGACCTCATTGCCATGCTTGCCCTCACATTCTAGCAACTTGCCTTCATCTTCCATGTCCCTATGCTACTCCAAAACTGCAGCTAATGTTGGCATTTACATGCCTTCTTCATCTTCAATGTAGCTGGACAGCTCTTTCGCTTCAAATACTCACTCCCTCAAAATAGGATTGTCCTCATTGTTTGACTACAACTCCACATTATTTTGCTTGAGTTGCCTCTGCAACTGGACTTCTTCATCATGCTTTCTTTGCATTTTGGTTTCATTCATCTTATTAAAAGCATGGGAAAACTCCACAAATGAGCCAAAGTCAAGAGGACACAACCCTGCACTAGAATCGACACTCACCTTATGCTCAGCACACTACTGCACCATCAGATTTGTCTTAACCTTATCTTACAAAAGGTCTAAATTTTTAGTTTTAATAGTGCGTGAGGGTTCACAAATAGTAGACTGGTTCACAACAGATTTAAACACTTCCTTTTCCAGCTCATAAAACCCAGTATCTTGCCAAAAAATGGTATGTCCTTTAAGAGTGAGCTAGTGTCAAGACAAGAGGGCTAACATGGAATAGGGACTAGAAGGGCTTCTTGAGAGGGTCATTCCTGAGGAATAATATGTTAGGTTTGCGTAGGAACAAACTCTTGTGAAGGTTGAGGGCCTCTGAAACTTGGGATGTTGAGATTAGGAGGTGGTCTCAAAGCATGAACCTATGTAGAAGGGAGAGGCTACCTAAAATTGGGGATGGAGGGGAATGATTGAGCTTCCTACCTCTCTATTTTGGCAAGCATTTTCCTTAACTACTCCTCAAATAAGGTTGCGAGCTGCATTTTAATTTTCTCTTGTTAAGCTTCCTCCTCTACCTCCATCTGTTGCTGGTGAAGATGAGCCCGTTAAGCAAGCTCATCTTGCTACTAGTTATACTCCATTACACCCTAAACCCTATCCAACCTCCTTTCAAGGTCCATTAGTATGTCCATGGAACTCATGTTATCAAAATCATAGTCCACTTGAGGCAGGATAGGAGGGTAACCATACTGATTAGGGATGAAGCGGTTTTCTTGGGGTTGAAAATATGTATGATTAGGCTACAAAGAAGACCAAGCAGGGGTGGGAGGGAGCCAAGCATCATGAGGATAATGATATTCTATTGTTGCAGGGTTGTATGACATAAAATCAGAGGCATTTTGGGCCTAATACTGTTGGTATGGAGGCCAATAACTTGCATGCTAGCCAGGAGGAGGGGAGTAGCCATAACTCCCATAATAGTTTGACATTTTAAAGCATTGAAAAGGAGAGATGTATCAAAATATTCTTGAAAATAAGGGTAACAAGTTTGCCTTTAGAGAAATAATCTCATACCAAAGAGAGTCGTCAGGTGATTGAGATGCTCTTAAAAGCAAGTTAGACCAAGAATATCACCAAAATCTTGACCTTTAGGTTCTTTAAGCACTTGGATTGCTTTCACCAATGGATTTGTTTAGTAGAGTCACCATGGTGTTGAGGAAGACTATCCAGAATGGCAAGATACACTGAAGACCACACCAAAACTCTTCAATGGATGATACGGATCATCAAACTAGTCCCATCGAGCGTGCCAGAAACTGTTATCACCTGAAATTGCACCCTTTTGTTGAATCTTTGATAGTTCCAACAATTTTATAGTAACATGGGATTGGTCTCAAGGTGTGGGACCTTGCAATTAAGACCAAACCTCCAGAGAAGGCTGGTTCCTCTTTCTAAGCTTAAGTCTCAGATAATTAAGCTATATCTAATGCTATACTCATGGGGGAAAGGGGAAGGAGGAATATTAGAATTTAAAAGAGATGATGCACCAGATTTATAATGTTTAGATGGAACTGACATAACACAATAATGATTTCAAAGGCTGAATAAACTAACATGGACTCATCCAATCTTTAACAGAGGCCAAAAAAGAATACTAAAATTTATAGAGGGGTCATTTTATCCACAGGATAAATGAGTAGCATTCAAACAGACACAATGTAGAAGATAATGAGAGAGGCAGAATCAATTTCTTGTATTAATCATAGAGGCTAAATAGCCATTACAAAAGAAATACAATTTGTTATAGAAAGGTAGACACAAAATAACCATTTACATTCATAGGTGAACCACACTTAGAGACATTGAAGGCTCAGCTTCAAGCACAATGTATCAAATTCGACTGGTTCTTGCAAATGTGTTACAAGGTCTATGACAACAAATTATCTAGCCAGCATAATAGCCTAGAAGAACAACTAACATTATTTTCATCTTTCTTTCATGTATATATAGCATTTGAATCCATTCTGCAGTAATAGGCACTGAAAATCAGTCAACTACCTTGCCCAGGCGCCCACATTGCATTCAATTTTGGCCCATGGCCCTATCAAGAAATTGGTGGATTTTTAGGAATGTCCAATGCCCTGGGATCTGATTTGTCCTTGGAAAGACCTACAAAAGCATGATTTTTAGAAGGTACTTCATCTTATTCATTAAATTCTAGTCTTTTTGCATTGAAGTCTTCCACTGTTTCAGCTACCTAAATCTGACTGATCTGCAACATTGTACTTTAGGTATTAAATCTCATCTGCAATAGTGGCATGATATAGAGAATTATGTCCTTCAAGCTTTTACAATACTTCAAAATATTTTAAAGATTTACATTATATTACATGCTTTATTTTTGCATTGATTTTCACTTTATTTTGCCTTATCGGCAAAATCTTCATCTGGCAAACTTGGCTTCTTTCTTTTCTTTATCTCCACTTTTTCTATCTTTTTCTTTTTCCTTATTGGAAAAATACCCACTTTGAGAAATATTTCTTCCTTTATCTCATTGGGCCTCTTGGTCCTCTTCCACACCTTATCGGCAAATTTTTACTTCCATGAACTATCTTCCATGCTTCCTTTGCTTCTCATTTTGCCTTATCGGCAAACTTGCAATTTTGTGAACCTGGCATGGGTCCTCCCTGTCTTTCATTTTGCCTTATCAGCAAACCCTCTCATTCATGAACTACCTCTCTTTGGCTTCCTTCTACTTTAGGTTCTCTTTATCGGCAAACTTTAGAAATCATGAACCTGTCGATGAGTTCTCCCTTTTACCGATTCGCCGATGGTGGCCCCTTTCCTTAGTCTTTTACTTTACCTTTCACCTTATCAGTGAATCTTCATTTTCATGAACCATTATGCCTTCATTTTTTTCCTTGTTCCTTTTGTCAACATACTTGCCGATTTTGCCGACAAAGGCAAATACTTGATGTCTATGTCTTCCATGCCTTGGCTGCCGAGTTGCCCTATCGGTGAATTGACCAACTAGTGAACTGCTTGGTCAGCAAACCTTTTAGTTCGTGAACCATTAAGTTTTCCAATAAGTTAAACTTCTTAACTCTTTTGCCTTAGATTTATGTCTACCTGTTGGTCCCTTAGTCAGTGAACCGACCAATCAACGAACCTGCCAATCAGCGAACTTAAGGTTCGCAAAACCAACATTTTGCCGACTAAGGCAAACCTTTGTTTTTCTTTTGCCCCTTGTCTTCTTTTCCTTATCCATTTTCCTACTTATTCACTCCTTAGTTGGCAAACTGGCGAATCAACAAACCGGTGAACTTAAGATTTGCCAAACTTAGAATTTTTTGACAAGGCAAAAGAAAGGGTAAAACACTTAGAATTTTCTGTGATTTTCTAAGGGAAACATCCTTCCATTTAGGCTTTCTCAGATTGGATATATTTGATGGAAAAAGGTGGGAATTTTGGGTTATTTTTACCTAGGCAAAAAATATGACAATAGTACACACACGTATATATACACAATTTATATATAAACACACATGTACATGCATATATATTGTTATATATGTAGGTGTGTATTTATATATATAAACTGTGTGTGTGTGTGTGTGTGTGTTTGTTTTTATATATGTGTGTGTGTGCATACATACATACATATACAAACACACACAGACACACATATATGCTATTATATATATATATATATATATATATATATAATAGTATATATGTATGTGTGTTTATATATATGTGTGCATAAATGCATACATATGTATATGTGTATATATATATATATATGTATGTATATATATGTATGTATATATATGTATGTATGTATGTATGTATGTATATATATATGTATGTATACACACACATATAAAAACAAACACACACACATAAACACAATTTATATATATGTATGTATGTATGTATGTATACACACACACACACACATATGTGTGTGTGTATGTATACACACATATATGTATATATGTGTGTGTATGTATACACACATATATGTTTATGTGTGTGTATGTATACATACATATGTGTGTATGTGTTTATATATACAAAAATATACACACATAGATATATATACATATATACTTGGTAAACAGATTTATCATTGTGGTAAATGTCTTTGAAAAATAACTCCGTTTGTGCGAGAGGCAGCAAAAATTGTACCAACAATTAGAGATATCGCTATTGGGTTAGCGATCTTCCTCTCTGTTTGAGAGGGGCAACTCCCTTGTATGATTAAATTTATGGGTTTTATGGTATTTTAACCAAAAATACTGAAAGCTAAAAGGAGAAAAACTAAAGGAAAGTAATCTACATAAACCTTAGCAACACATACATGAGTACCAACTGAGATTTCACAAACTTATTTAAAACTAGCAAGGATACATCACAAAATCAAAAACTACATTCCTAGATTTATATGATGGATTTTGTAACAATAAATGATACTGTAACAATAATGGAAGAATAGCACACAAATCTCAACATAAGAAGAGATAGGCTTACAAAAGCAGCATTTAAATCAAGATATTGAGATTATAACTACTTTTCTTTGCACATATCGCACAGTTTACAAATGCCCAAACAGATGACCAATAATTCGTACAATAAAACAAATGGATTATTGATCTACATAGGAAGAATCAATAATGATAACATAGAAAACACCCAAAACATATGAATCAAATACTTTCTCTATTATTTCATTGAAGTTACACAACTCCAGAAACCCTTATGTACAAAGTGTGAGTCCACAAGTCCTCTATTTTCTCCCAATCCTACTGAAGCAAAAAAAGAACTAGCTGAAGAAGAACCCCTTTACATTCAAAAACAAAGTATTTAAAGCCATCAACCTATAAGCAACTCCTAACTAACTTATAACTACCTATTTTTTAGACTTTACAAGATATTTAAAATATTACAAAGTCCTTTTTAATGAGCATATGCTTTTCAACTCCTTAAAAAAATGTTTTAAATAAACTTTAACAAAATTATTTTTATTAAAACAAGTTGAGTCTTCATGCAAGTTTGACAGGCATTTGGTTGTCAAGACATTATGTTGAATAATTTGTATACACCAGCTATAGGTAGTGATCACTGTATGCTCTTCTTTGTGGAAAATGGACTTAGTCATAATATTTAATCTAATTTAGAACTTCCCTACCCACAAATAATGTATTCATAGGGAATTAAATTTATTCCATCTCTCATTCCCGTGACCAGGCCACATTCTACAATAGTATAGTAAACAATTCTCTCATAGAATGGAAGAAATTTATCAATCAACACCATGGGATTTGTAGTGTCATAAATTGTGCTCACCCATAATTTCACTCTTTATTGGGCACTCACTTTAGTTTCCACTCCCTTAGTGTGCTTTCCAAACGCTGCTTTGACCCTTTTTGTTGCTCCTACCCTAAAACTGTAAAAGTGCCTTAACTTTGGCAGTGCCTTGAGTAATCTAAACCTTTTGAAAACTAAAGTTGCACATACCAAAGCACTAAGTGTGGACATTTGCACCATGTGTTGGCATTCTGATAGTGTTTTCTAGTTTTTCAACCATTTTTAGAAGGTGTGTTTTTACTTATGTGGTACTCCAAGCTTTTTTTGATGTCTATCTACACCCAAGTGACTCCTTTCCAAATTTTTGGCCTCTCGCCTCTTCTATAAAACATTGTTGCTTTTCCATTCAAATGATCAATTCTTTTTATAGAAAATCTCTACTAAAATAAAGATTGAACTCACATACCAATGAATCTCTATTAAAATCATCACTCATACTCTCAATTCTGCTAACTCTATTGTTCTCTTTTGCTCATTGTTTGATTGTAAGCATCACATGTCATTTCATTGAATATATTAAATCATATTTAATTTATATATCTTATCAAATCTTTCTTGTCACTACTCAAACAATTCTAAATGCACTTAGAATTAGAGCACACACTTTTTATCAATCTATATCTCTGGTTGTTGTTGAGGTGGAAACACCAAAAACGGGGTTTAACTAAGGCAAAATCCTATACAACTCAACCCTTTCTCTTGTCTATGCATTTGTAGATTTTGTCAGGAAGCTCGGCGGTGGGAGGAAGGACTGAAAATATTGGCATGAGAATAGAGATCATGAATCCACAAAGTACTTGTGCAATATAGACTATAGCGTGGCATGTAGACGTCCACGCAATACGATATCATCCTATACAGTGTGGTTGTCCACCTGATGCCAAGTTCCTTGTCATTTTGTCTTTTCATTTATGTACTTAATTTCTTAAAATTCTATTTACTATTATTCATTTATGTTAAAACATAAAGTGGTTATGTAGACATAGATTTTGTTAATATAACCCTAATGTAATGTTAGTGGAAAGCTCCCTTGATTGATACGTTCAGTTTCAAGGAGTACTTTTTCCTACATCACATTTTGGTGAACCCAGCGTGTTGAAATTAAATCTCCTTTTTCATGCATTTTTTCTTTCAAAATCAAATCAAAATATTTTGTTCGGGCAAGATCTGGTAATATCTTTCTTAATTCTCTCCTTATATCTTTCTAAATTAGCATGTTCTCTTCTCTTCTTACATCACTTCCCAACTTTGGTCAAAGAATTCATGAAAGTGATGTTCCATTCAATGCATATGATGGTGACTTAGCTCTTCCTATGTCACTCTATGCTTTTGATCCCTCTCCTAAATTTTTTCATACTTGTGAGGATATTTTGGTGCAAGAGGATGAAATCATTGGTACTTTTCTTAATGTTACTTTAACTTCTCTTCATTTCAATGCTCTCCCTTCTAGAGATGAAGCATTAGTAGATGAAGAGCCCCACTCTCTTCATTTCAATGCTCTCCCTTCTAGAGATGAAGCATTAGTAGATGAAGAGTCTCACCTCACATCAGATCCCCCTTGAACAAAGTTTGCACTTGAGCACCAGGAATGACATGTACTACAATAGGTAACAACATGTCCCAATGCAATTGGTAATGTGATCATGCCCAAAGTTTGTCTATTGACATTGTCAAAGTCACGAATGGAAAGAGTATAAGGGGAAATAGAAGACATATCAATATCAAGATTATGCAACAGGTCTATCCCACAAATGTTAAGACCTGATTTGTTATCGATAAGGGCACATTTTATTCCACAATTATTAATGACAACAATGATCAAAAGGGGATTATTTTGTTGTTGAAATTCCAGGGAAGGTAATTCATGTTATTGAAAAACAATATCCAAAGCATTCATATGCATACAATCTAACAAGGCCGCTACATCATTCGGCCTAAGATAAGGTGTGACTACAACCTTCTATAAAGCTTCCTAGAGCATCTCGTGGTATGATGGTGAGGTCTAAACTAATTCCCAGAGAGAGATCTTAGCAGGAGTAGCACATAGCTGGGTAATCCCACAATAGTGTGTCCCACTTGTGGGACATCCTAATTTTTTCCTGAAATCACATATGTTTTATAAAAAATAATGAGTTAACCCTAGATGTGTTCCATCTAAAGGGGTTTGATTGAAGCAGGTTATAACAAACCCCCTTAGCTCAAATCCCCTTGGATAGAACCCCCTACGGTTAAATCAAACCCTTGACAGAGTCTCCTTCGCACCTATCAAAATTCTAACAAAAACCAAATTTTCTTCACTTTTTGGGGAATAAATGAAGTCATTTGGAAATTTCATTTTGTAAGTATGTAGCCCTTAGTATTAGCTTTCCAAAAATTATAATATGTAGTATGTTTTCTTTATTATTATATTTTTAATTTTTTTATAATCGATGTAGGTCTATTATGAAAAAACAATGACATGTATTCAAGACACTAGGAAAAATAACAAACATTATTAAAAAAAATCTTTAAAAAATACACTACACTACGCATAGATGTCCTTATTTCAATGAAAAAAGAAAATTTTAATATTGATATATATGCTAAGAGAAATGCATTATGGAATAAAATAGGTTTAAAATTTTTGTCAGTACTAATTTAAAAATTAATAATAAATAAAATATTTGATGAACAATTACCAAAAAATATCCATGCAATAGATAGTGGATTTAATGGTCTAATTACAATAAATCATAAAAAAAAGTTATTTAGAGTGAAAGTTATGTTATATGGAATAATGCCACTCAATAGAAAAAATAAAAAAATGATTAAAAAATATAAAAAATGATAGATATATTTCATTTAAAAATATTAAAAAATTATAGCTTGAATCTACATAAAAAATTTCACAACTCATTAGTTTACATCATCCTTAAATTCTTGACCATTTGTTCCCTATAATTGACACAATTTGAAAAATGTTGAAAATGCTAATTTTGAGCGTCCCATTTGGCCAAAAAGTGGGACAAAATATTGTGTTGTCACTCAGCTACTCTACTAATACTCTCTTCCAGTGTTCTAAGAAATATGAGGAGCTTAAGGGAGAGGAGGTGCAGGAACTGGAAGGGAATTAGGAACAGACAAAGTTTGTTTGGTTTGCTTATTGAGTCTAGTGTTATTTGTGTGAGTGACCATGTGATATTGAGGTGGTTGCAACACATTCAGAGTGATTGATCTACAATATTGGTGAAATAACTCAAAGGTCAAGGTGCATTTGGAGCACCCCAAATAGTGATTACTAGTTTAGAAGTTTGTGGTGTTTCAAAATGAAGATGAACAACAATTTTTTAGTTTCACAGGTTCTTGTGAGAAACTAGAAATGTAGATTGTGTTTATCAAGCATTTAGAGAAATATGTTTGGGGAATTGAAGAGGAAGATTTAACAGAGATAATGTCATCAAGGGCCTCATCTAGCATGTCAAAATTGTCACTACTAAATGGTTCATCAAAAGCATGAAAAGTTTGGAGAAAGAGGTTCGACATAATCGAACACTTGCTTTTTGTCAAACTAAAGATGAAGAGAAAATTACATAATTTAGAAGGAATGAATATGCGAGAAAAAAATGCTTCAGGTTCACCAAAGATTTTAATAGGAAAATCGATTCTAACTAAACTACTTATAATCAAAATAATCTCTTATCCAAACATTAGGATACTAGCCAACAATGATGTATATCTTGCTACTATCCAATTTGGAAGAGCGAGAAGGTCTGGGCTAAATCCCTTTATTTTTTATTATATTGGTAAAACAAGTAAGCCAACAAAAAAAAGCAGACTAAGAATAGTAAGCCAACCAAATGCCAACTGATAGCTACATAAACAACAAAAGTATAGAAAAACATAGCAAAAAAAATAGCCCAGACTAATTCATTTTCTTAAGGGTTTTTACTGCCTCAAGTTCCTACTCGTAGAATTTCTCATGCAGTTTGGCAAAGTTTATGAGCTCTTTTTTCTCTTCTTCAAACTGTTTCTTTTTGCTCCCCCTCGTGCGAGTTGAAGGGCCACCTGTATCTTCCATAATCACCTATTTCCCTTTTTCTTTAGTACCTTCCTCTTCAACCTGCAAGCCAAGGTCTTCCACATTCAGAATGTCTTTAGCTCCAAAATCTTTGAACTGATCTTTTTTGAGCTCTTTGAGTTTCTCAGTTAGCTTCTTCATTCCCTTCAAACTATTCTAAATGGTTAACTTACTGATATGCATCATCTTCTCTAGATTATTATTGACATCTATTATTTTTTCCTCCAGGTACTAGATCTTGGTGCCAAATTCTTCCCTCATCACCCCCAATTCATGCTTAATTTCTTCCAATTTAGGTATGGCTTCCCAATTCTAGAATATCAGTTTATCCTGTTCCACCATAGTATCACCTCCTTTTGCTAGGGTTTCCTACACCAACTATGAGTTAATGTTGATTTTGTTGATTTTGACAAAGAACCATTTAGTCATTTTGTGTTGGGAGTTGACCGCATTTTTTACCAGCCCAAACACCTCCTCCACTTCATCTCTATTTTTATCCTTAGCCATTAAATCATCAAAGTCCTCAAGGAGATTTCAAGACGGATCTAGAATCTCAGGAAAATGAAGGACAATGTTGGGTTCAGAGATATTCAAAGTTTTACCATGGGTCATCCTAGCTTTGAGACCACTCTCCCCGCCTTGTTCAACCATATCATCCCAGTTCCCCTGATTTAGAGTATTCTTATCACATCCCAGCTCAAAACCCATATCCGCATTCCCTTTCTCAAGAGGCTGCTTACCTTTCTTTGTCATCGTAGTGGTTTTCTTTTTCACAGGCAAAGTCTTCTTACCTTTACACACCTTGAGAGAGGAATTAGACTCCTCTCCCATCTTCGACCCATCTAACTAGGAAATATTAACTTCCCTCTTTTTGGTCCTCCTCTTTTTACTAAACCCTTCATCGCTTTCCTCTTGTTCTTCTTCCATAACCCAATCCTCATCATCAAAATTGGTTTCCGAGTCACTAGACACCATACACACATTTTTCTTAGCACTGTGTTTGTCCTTAATTCCTTTTTTAGGAGTGTTATTTTTCATATATTCCATTATCAGAAGAGTAAGGCCTACATGCAAGATAGGCAACTTAGGGTTTCTACAGTTTTCCTTTAGACCATACTCCAGTGAAATAAGCAAATAAAATGGGATGGAGACATACATACCATGGTGAAAATGGTTCTGTAGTTAGGGTAAAATTACAAATCAGGGCAAATGAATAAACACCAATGATAAAAACCCTAGCAATGCACAATGAAGCACAAGACAACATGAAAATCAAAATAACAAATGTAAATGCAAACCGATCTCCACGCTATGCTCGATTTATCTCCATTGCTCTTCTCCACCTCGCATGAGCATGCAAGATTTTGAAGGATTTTTGTTGGAAGAATGTTGGTTGCTCATTTCTGCAGCATAACATTAAGATGAAGATGATAGAATGAATGATAGATGAAGGATGCAAAGGCTCTAATGATATTTTGATAGCATGTGGATACTTAAGGATCAATGCATCTTAGAAAATTTGGCAGAATAAGGGTACTTGAGGCTCAATGCATGCTAATTGCTTGTGAGGGGTTTGATTTATAGGAAAGGCTTGGTTCAAATGGATGGTTGAGATTAAAAAGCTAAATGATTGATGTGGACAGCTAGGATTGATTAGGTTATCCCACTCTTCAAGGGAGTTGTAGTCATTTGACAAGTGTCAAGGAGAATAGGGCTCATGTGTGCTTGTGTACATAAAAAGTACTACATATGAAAGATATTAAATCAAAGGCTGTAGTACCACTTATCTTTTTAAATGAAAGAGGCACACATGTTAGCTAAATGATAAGATAAATTAATTAATTAAATAAAATTTATTTAATTAATTGGAAAGTCAGCTTATATTGAAATGTGAGAACTTAATTCAAATAAAATATTTGAATTAGTTGGGATATGAGTTGGATATTAATTAAATAAATAAAATTTATTTAATTAATTGGATAGTGGGATTAGGATATGATGTGGAAATTAATTAAATAAATAAAATTTATTTATTTAATTGGAAAGTGGGATTATGTATGTGAAATTAATTAAATAAATAAAATTTATTTAATTAATTGGCTAAGTAGGATAAGCATGGGATTAAGATGGGGAAATTAATTAAATAAATAAAATTTATTTAATTAATTGGCTAATGGATAAATGGAATTAAGAGTGGGATTTAGGACAAAATGCTACATGATGTCTAGGATAATGTTTTAACAAGGTGTTGCAAGACATATACAAATTTGGGACAATTTTGGGTATCTACATTTTGCCCCTCTTTGAGATGATGTTCGAGATGATAATATTTATGTTGAGTAACATCATTTCAAAGAAGCTAAGGTGTGGATAGAGGAAAAGGATGATGATGATGATGTAATGATATGATGAGGATGATGATGATGATGGAAAGATAGGATGAGGATGGAGAGATAGGATGATGATGCCCCCTCGAGAGGTTAGGCGGGTTGGACAAACACGGGTAGGCTCTCGAAAAGAAATGGCTTGGCTGCAAAAGAAAGATAAGGGGATAGATAGAAGAAATGAAGGATGCGTTATGCTGCAATGGAAGGTGAGCAACCATGATGTTTGATATAGCACTAGACGTTATGCACCAAGGTATAAGGACCAAGGTGACGATGTGTCTTGTGCCCCAGCGTAATACAACCTTGTCTAATGTATGAGGAAGAAAACTTAGAGCATTAAAGTCCTAATGCACAAAAGGTATGATATGACCTTAGATGCAAAGGATAGTGCAAAAAGCTATTCCAACATACACAAGATATGAATATTAGTTGGAATTGATATTGATGTGATACAAATGCAAGTTAAAAATGATAAAACACACAAGCAAGCATGAACAAATGATTCAAAAACAAACAAGGTATTGCCCCTATCAAGCTGTAAACCAATGATTGATTGTTTGATTGTTTTGTTGATAGTGTTGTCATGGCGGGGAAAGCTATATCCCTAGATCAACACAAGGTTGTTTGCTGAGTTGGTTGGCTGGTTGGCTGATTGATTTGGCTTACAACAAGGCTAGGATCAAGACCATTAATTGCGCTTGGATAATTTGGCTTGATTGATTAACTTGATTGGTATAGATTAAGGATGGGCTTGCACTTGGATCATTTCTTTGATTCTTTGGATTGATTTGATTTGATGGATGAAGATTGATTTGATGAATTGATTTGATGGTTGGATTGATGTGCTATGATTTTGATGATGATGGATTGCTATAAATAGATTGATTGAATGAAAGATTGATTAGAAAGAGTTGTTTATTTGATTTGTTGAAGTGATTAGATTTGTTCTGATGGTTGGCTTGATATGCTTTGGTTTTGATCTTTGTTGTTGCTAGGTTTATTGTTTGGATGATTGGATTGTTTTGAATGATGATAGTGATGGTGTGATGATTGGAGTGTTCACGCAATCTAAGCATAAGAAAGTGTTCTCAGTATGCTTAAAGGATGTAAAACAAACAAGGTATTGCCCTTGTCAAGTCATAAACCAATGATTGATTGTTTGATTGATGATGATAGTGTTGTCATTGCGGGGAAAGCTATATCCCTAGATCAACACAAGGATGTGGGAACGCTATATCCCATTGATGATGATTGATGATGATTGTGACAAGATTAGGATCAAAACCTATTGATTTGATTGGATAATGTTCCATGATTGATTGGCTTGCTTGATATGGATTAGTGTGACTTGGATTTAAGATCATTTCTTAGATTGATTTGATTGATATGATTGGAAGAAGTGATTGATTGAAATGGATGAATGATTGATATTGATATGAAAAATCGATGATGATGATTTTGATTGAATGTTGATGGAGTTTATTATTTTGGATTGATGATTGAATCAATCTTATTTCTTGGATTTTTCGTTGGATATTTGATTTTTTGGATTTTTTGACATATTTTAGTTTTTTTGTGTTTTTGAATGTTTTGGAAAATGCCAATGGATTTACAATTGGGTAGCCTTTGTGCTAGATACCAATGACAAGGGAAAAACCAAGTGTAGGTGTGAGGATGGATAAAAGGATGGGCTCATAGTAAATGTGATGGCAAGATCATGATATATGGATGGGATGGAAGGTTCATGAGAGTTGGATGGATAGATAAGAGAGGATAAGGCCATATAAGGGATGGATGCATGCCTCATGATAAATGGATGGGGATAAGCTATAAGATGGAAAGCTAATTATAAGGATATGCCATAGTGGATGGATTATAAGGGAGCTAGGATGTGATCTCCAAAGGCTATGTTGCATAGGAAGAACTTGCCCCATTCTAGGTGGTAATGCTTAGGATTCTTACATGACAAAGTTCATGACCAAGGGATGACATGAATGGATTTTACATGACACTTATGATGATAGGATGTCATGATAGATTGGTTTAAACGGGATGGATAAATGGTTAATGGATAGGACTTGGTTTGGAAAGAAGGTATGTCAAGAAATATCCAAACATGTTTCAACATTTTACCCCTATGTCTTCATCAAAATCAAAAGGGGGGAAGATGGATAAATGGGTTCAATAGGATAGACATGTTTATGTAATGGCTAAGGATGGTAGGATGGTATGGTAATGGTAGGACATGATAGGATGGATATAATGGGATAGGTAGTTTGGAAATGGATAGGTTGGATGAGACAATGTGCCCCCAAGTGTAAGTGACATAGAAGATCAACCTACACATGACGCCTATTTGCCAGGTTTTCATCATGGTACTTATCCAAGGCGCCTGTTTACCAGGTTTTCACCGTTGGACGAAGGGATTTCTCTTTACTTTTTTGCTTTTTTTTTTTTTGCTTTTTTTCTTTTTTTTTTCTTTTTTGCTTTTAGATGGGTTGACAATTACACATGGCGCTTGTTTGCCAGGTTTTCACCATGGTAATGGATACGAGGGACTCAAGTGGCTAGTGCTATGAGAGGTGATATTGTCCCGTTAGAGATGGATGATGTCTTCATATGGACCATGTCATTATGCTCATAGATATTGATAAGGGATTGCATGGATGAGAGATGGATTAGGTAGATAGTGGATGATGAAAGGTTTGTGTAAGGATGGATGGATAAAAGGCTTATGCAAAAGCATGGACCATAAGAAGGTGATGGG
Source organism: Cunninghamia lanceolata (assembly GCA_027924645.1). Classification (NCBI taxonomy): domain Eukaryota; kingdom Viridiplantae; phylum Streptophyta; class Pinopsida; order Cupressales; family Cupressaceae; genus Cunninghamia; species Cunninghamia lanceolata. The sequence goes on along the minus strand of BSBN01000261.1, from coordinate 31,013,508 downwards.
GAAGATTTGTAGGATAATGGATGAAAGATGGGGAGATGGAGGCATGTGGGAATGTTTTGGAATGGAAGGGAACCATGACCAATGGTTGCACACACCGTGATAAACATTGAAGCTTTTGATTGGATGGTGGTGTAGGAAGCAATGGAGATGTTTGCTTAGGGGATGGTTGACAAAGTGATTTAGGAACCCACATAGATTTAGTATTTTTAGTGGTTTTGTTTTGCTTGTGGGACTTTTTAAGGGATTGGAAGTTTTGGATGGAAATAGGCTTTTGGATGGATATAGGTGGTTGGGATTCTTGAGATGTGGATGAAGATGCCTCATTTGCTTTGCTAGTTTTTTGCTTAGGAACCCAAACCATTTTGCTTTTGGGTTTTGCATTTGGAGGTAAGAGTTTAGATGGCTGCTTAGATGAACTTTGCTTTGATTTTGATTCTTTATGTCCTAAGGTATGAAGACCTTTAGGATTTTTGGTAGTATTTTTAGCTTTATAAGTAGAGGCTTCAAATTTTTTGCTTTTGAATCCCATGGGATGGGTGGACTGGATGGAATGATTGGAAGCTTTATGCTTAAACGATGTGTGCTTTTGTTGGCCAGGATTAGGGATGTAAGGATACTTATGAATGATAGGTATGTTAGGTGTTGGAAGCAATGGTGGCAAGGTTAATGGAGGGATATTTGGAGTTGGTAAAAGTGGAGGCAAAGTGGATGGTGGAAGGTGTACGGTCACATGCTTTTGACATTTATAGGATGATGGAAGTGGAATGGCAACATATGTTTTGGGTATATGATAGGATATATGATGGTAAGTGGTAGGTTTTGGATGCATGAAGGGATTACCAACATCTTTAGCTTGTTTACCTTGGGGTATGTATCCAAGGCCATATGAGCATGGAGGAATTTTGACATGGTTTGGCTCCAAAATACCTTGTTCATAAAGGCCTAGGCCTTTGCCTTGGTAGTTCATGTTTTGGAGGATGCGATTGACTATGGGACTAGATGTGCTTAGGGAACTAGACTTGAGCTCTTTATTGGATGGAGAAGGTGAAGTGGATAAAGGTCATTGTTGTCTTAAGGAAGAACACTCATGTATAAGGGTGGCAAGACCAATAGGACATGATGGTGGACTTGAAGTGGAATCGATGGTGGATGTGGAAGGAGGATCATTAGGATCTTGATTATGTTCATTATGTTCGCTAAGATCCAAGCTATTTGTTTGATCTTTGATGCTTACTTGGGGGACAAGTGTCTCATCATGACAAGTAGATGTTTGGTCATTATGGATAGGGCTAGATGGTGGATGACTAGGAGCAATGTGGATATCTTGCTCATGGATAGATATAGGATTATGGATAAGATCAAGGTGCTCATGGATAGCTTCTTCATAGGTATCATCTTGATCATAAAGAAGGTAAATGTTATGGATAGGTTGAATTTGGATAGCTTGCTCGTGAATGGTTGTTGGGAGATGGATAGGATCAAGTGGCTCATGGATGGATTCATCATTATGGCTATCATCTTGATCATGAAAAAGATACATGTTACGAATGGGTTGCATAAAAGTGATTTGATCTTGAGTTGGACTAGGGCTTAATATTTCCACATGCTTAGGATTAAACCTTTGACATACCTCTTGGGTTGCTTGAATGGAAGTAGATGACTCTTGGATAGGCTCTTGGTCAACAATATGAGAACATGATGACTCTTGACTTGGATTAATGATAGGAGACTCTTGAATAGGCTTGATGGCTTGTATGTCACATGATGGGCTTGAAGGATTAGGTATGTTAATGGAAGGTTCTTGAAGAGGTTCAAGGATATGTGAACCACATGATGGAATTATATGATTGGACATGACCTTTGGAAGTTCTTTGGTAGGCTCATGAATGGGTGTTTGACATGGAGGTAGTTTATTCCTAGCTAGTAGCCAATGGATCACATCCTTTGCAAGTGCATGTGTAGATGGGAAATATAATGGATGATGTTGTAGGCTTATGATTAGGACTTTGATTGGATGGAAGGATAATTGAGTTTGATAGGCTAAGATTTGGATTAGATGGGGGTGACACATAGGATTTGAATGATGTGGCATGATTTCTTATTGTATGTCGATACACCTTGTAAACAATTGGGAAAAACATGGGGCATGTATTTGTATCATGGCCTTTCGTCCTATGGTATGCACAATAATCATGTTCATCATATGGACTTTCTTCACATGGTTTGACTTCAGGAAGTTCAATGAGTTTTTCTTCAAGCATTCTTTGTAAAACTATCTCAGCCGCATCCTTTGGTGAAGGATTAGAATGACATGGTGATGAAGGTAATGGAGGGCTTGGTGATTTGGAAGGTTGATGGACCAATGGACTAGGGGTAGGATCACATGGTAGTATTTGGATAGGACTTGTTGGCTCATGTGTTGGCATGGGATTGGATGGTGGAGGCCACTCTAGATTGGTATCTCCCTTGTCAAAGGTTATTAGATCTTACATAGGATAACTTGGACTCATTTGATTTATGTACAAGGGACCACTTGGACTTGGATATGATTCTTGTTGAAAAGGTGGACTTAGGTCTATCAATGGTGCTTGGTGATCTTGTTGAAAAGGTGTACTTGGACCTGCTTGATTTATGTACAAAGGGCTATTTGGACTTGCATGTTGTTCTTGTGATATCACTTGATTGCCTTGTGGATGGGCTTGGTAGTGCATTGGAATGGTGGCATGAGGGATTGGATAAGGTTGAGGTGGATGTTCATAGGTTGATGTGGCATTGACTTGATGTGTAGATAGATGAGGTTGGTATGAAGTTAAGGTGGATGACACATAGCATTGAAGTGGAATTTGTTGAGGTTGGGATGGCATTTGGATTTGTTGTTGTGATATGATTTGTTGTTGTTGGAATTGTTGAATGGGTTGTTGTGAAGTGATGTGTTGATGTGGATAAGGGATAACATTAGAAGAAATGGAATAAATTGGTATCGAATTGGGTTGATGAGTGGATAGATAGGATGGGATAGGTGTAGATAGGATGGTCGTTGGACTTTGCAAGTGGCCATGAGGTGTTGGATTTCTTCCAAGAGGCATTGTATGTGTGAGAATTGGTTTATTTGACATATTTGAATTAGTTCTTGAATGCTTTGAAAGGTTTGTTGTTCTAAAGGTGATTGGCTTGCATGCATGTGGCAAAGCATATGAAGGAGCTTTTGGAGGTCCTCTAAGGTTGACATGATGTGACACAAGTGTTTAAGTCTTAAGTCCTCTTAGCAAGTGCTTGTTTAGGGATTTGGATGATGATGTGGCTTGTTTGGATGACTTGGATATGAAGGGTTGGATTATAACTAGGCTATGTTTGGGATGAAAGTGATTGGGTTTGAATATTATAGGAAGAATGTGTAGGATGACTTGTCTTTATGTGTTTTGGTGTTTAGAGCTTGATGTGGCAATATTCAAATAAATGATTATGCATATACACACATGAATCACTTGCACAAGACACATAAGCAAGTTGTTAGTTTAGAATAATGTGATGATGGTTAAACAAGCACGTGAAGATACTTCAACAAGTCCTAGTCAAGGCAAGGCCACTATCACAAGGAGGTTCTAGTGAAAATCTGGGGGACCGGCACCCCACGAGCATCCAACAAGCCACTTAAGACTTTAACTAACCCTACTAGGAGTTTTAATATACGCAAAGGTACACCTCCTTTCGAGTTAGCACTGTATGGTGAGCGCTAATACCAGTTAGACTTGGCTTTCGCCTTATCCTATAATTTTTATAGCTGACCGGATGAAAGTACCACTTGAGGCCATTCCCTTGGGGTGAGTACCTCTTTTCCCATCAAGGCAGGCCTCTCTAAGGTTTAACAAAAGCAACACAAGTAAATATTTTTGATCTCCAAGTTCGTGTTGGGACGCGAGGAGAGAGCATACACATTTACTTGGTCATACTCGCATGGGGTTCATTAACCTTAGAAATTCAATGTGTGGAAGACAATGTAAGCACTTGTTTGTTTTAAATCCCAAATCCAAATGTGATGGAAGACAATGGTTCCTTTTAGCCCAATTTTTTATGTGAATTTGCAAACAATTGTTTGTTTTATGCCTAAAATCCAAATATGTTTGCAAACAATGATTAGAAGATGAGAAATGAAATGATTGCACCTGGTTAATTCGCTATCCAAATTGCTGTAGATGTTGATGTCAATGTTGCTTCAGCTCCTTATGATCACCTACAACATAAAAAAAATTGATATAACACAGGCATAAAAAATAGGCTCATTAGGCAAGGAAAATTGTAATTTTAGATGCATAGCCGAATTAGATTTGATTATTTTGATACATTTTTGGTTCAAAAATTAAAAAATCAAAGAAAAGACCCCTATTAATTTTTAGAGAGCTTTCTGAAAATGTAAAGAAATCAGAGAAATTCCTTGATTTGTGCCTAGAAATGTGGATTTATGAAAAATATATAGTCGGCAAAGATCTAATTTTTTTGCAATATAAATGACCTCCAAATTAAATCTATAAAACATAGACCCCCATTAGAATTTCAAGAACTATTCAGAAATGTAAAAATTTTCAAAAAATTTGTTGATTTGTGCCTAGAATTGTGATTTTATGAAAAAACATAAAAACATGATAAATCCCGCAAAAAGCATGATAAACCCAAAATTGTTCTGATGTAGCTTCCTTATATCATGGACAAACTTTTGTTAAAATCTTGTAAAAAAATTCTTAGCCGTTTGGAAGATATGATAAAATCTTTAAAACTTAAGGTTTTGTCCAAAAAGTAGCAGATCTGCAACAAAAAGTTAATTAAACCTGCAAAACTCAACAATGGGGGTTATATGAATGCAAATTTTTACTACAAAAACCTGCAAAAAAGATCAAGCGAAGTGAGTCCAACCGGGCGTGCCAAAATGTAGTTAGGGTAAAATTGCAAATCAGGGCAAATGAATAAACAACAATGATAAAAACCCTAGCAATGCATAATGAAGCACAAGACAACATGAAAATCAAAATAACAAATGTAAATGCAAACTGATCTCCACGCTATGCTCGATTTATCTCTATTGCTCTTCTCCACCTCGCATGAGCATGCAAGATTTTGAAGGATTTTTGTTGGAAGAATGTTGGGTGCTCATTTCTGTAGCATAACATTAAGATGAAGATGATAGAATGAATGATAGATGAAGGATGCAAAGGCTCTAATGATATTTTGACAGCATGTGGATACTTGATGATCAATGCATCTTAGAAAATTTGGCAGAATAAGGGTACTTGAGGCTCAATGCATGCTAATGGCTTGTGAGGGGTTTGATTTATAGGAAAGGCTTGGTTCAAATGGATGGTTGAGATTAAAAAGCTAAATGATTGATGTGGACGGCTAGGATTGATTAGGTTATCCCACTCTTCAAGGGAGTTGTAGTCATTTGACAAGTGTCAAGGAGAATAGGGCTCATGTGTGCTTGTGTACATAAAAAGTACTACATATAAAAGATATTAAATCAAAGGCTGTAGTACCACTTATATTTTTAAATGAAAGAGGCACACATGTCAGCTAAATGATAAGATAAATTAATTAAATAAATAAAATTTATTTAATTAATTGGAAAGTCAGCTTATATTGAAATGTGAGAACTTAATTCAAATAAAATATTTGAATTAGTTGGGATATGAGTTGGATATTAATTAAATAAATAAAATTTATTTAATTAATTGGATAGTGGGATTAGGATATGATGTGGAAATTAATTAAATAAATAAAATTTATTTATTTAATTGGAAAGTGGGATTATGTATGTGAAACTAATTAAATAAATAAAATTTATTTAATTAATTGGCTAAGTAGGATAAGCATGGGATTAAGATGGGGAAATTAATTAAATAAATAAAATTTATTTAATTAATTGGCTAATGGATAAATGGAATTAAGAGTGGGATTTAGGACAAAATGCTACATGATGTCTAGGATAATGTTTTAACAAGGTGTTGCAAGACATATACAAATTTGGGACAATTTTGGGTGTCTACAAGTTCAGCAGGTTAAAGTGATAGCTATAGACTGCAATGTACCTCCCATCCAAGGTGATATACTACATTATAACTTCCACCACCTCAGCCCATATCGAATTTATAGAAAGGTGACTATACCCTCCAGACTCCAACTTAACCATCTTGCCACGCTCATTGCCCTTGAAGAAATTGTTCGGGGCTTCCTTACTATATTTCCTTTCACGGAAGAATTTATTCCCATTGGTAGATAACCCAGAGACTAAAGCAATGAAATCTTCAGAAATGGTTAACTCCCAACCATAGGTCATGACTTTCCTATTATTATAATTTTTCACAAACATCTCGGTGACATTGGGGTCGGCCCCATGTAATCTTTCCATATAGGGAGTTAACCCTCCATCTTCCATGATTTTCCACACCTTTTGTTTCTGATGGACCCCTTCACAGGAAGAGGGCTCCACTCTATTCCACTCACCACCCATGATATTATTCAAACCCCTGTTTTGTTTGCAACCAGCACAAAGCAGGAAGAGAATTAGAAGAAGATTGTTATGAAAGCTCAGACTCTCAATCCTACCCATAATCCATGTGGTCTAACTCCTCATAAAAGATTTGTCCTATGGACCCTTTGAGATCATAATGATCTCTTCATTACTTCTCAAGCCTCATTCCATGTTTGAAATCATTAGCAACCTTGCTCAGGGTTAATGCCACATCATCCCATATGGTTTTGGATTGGCTAGTTACACCAAGGTTGGCAAAAATATCTGCCACCTTATTTCCTTTGCAGAAGATATGAGACACATAAATTTCATCAAAGGTTTGTAAAATCCTTATAGCATCTTCAACCAAGGTCGCTATTGATGAACTAGGTTTTAGGGAATTCTTTAGGCAATTGATGATGTTATTAGAATCCCCCTCCACCCAAACTTTCTAATACCCCTTAGCATGAGCAAGAGCAATCGTGTGGTAGGTCATTGCAACTTCAGCAAAGTGGTTTGTCTGGGTACCTAGAGGGAGTACCACCACTGCTAAAAACTTACCAATATCATCTCTCATCACTCCCCCACTGCCAGCAACTCCAGGGTTCCCTTTTGCTGCCCCCATCAAAGTTAATTTTGATCCAAACCTTAGGAGGCAACTTCCACAGAACTTCCCCATGAGGTTGTTTCATACGTTTAAAAGGTGTGGAAATATCCTCAAGGATATTCCAATTCTTAGAGATATCAATCTCTGACTAAGATACCTCTAACTTGGATCCTTGGGAAAGTTTCTCTTCCAGCCTAACTTTAAAATTTTCCTTGATGCATCTAACCACCTTGAAAAATAAGTTTTTAGAATCCAGGTTGATCTCCCTAAAGACTCTATTGTTCTGCTCCTTCCACAGATGAATAGGCAATATGAGGGATTGTCAAGGACCAAAAACACCTAAGGGAAGGTTTGGAGACAAGGCAAAGCAACCGAGTAACCAACTCCTTGAAGGAATTAGGAAAGATCCAACTCAAGTTCCACAAAGAAAGAACTTTAAGCTCCAAAGAGAATGGGCAAGTGAGGAGCAAGTGGAAAGAGTCTTCAGCATCCTTAAGGCACAAAGGACATCTATTAATCAACGAGAATCCTCTTTTACATAAATTATCAATAGTAAGCACTCTATTCTGCACAAGCAACCAAAAGAAAATGCTAACCTTTGGGATGAGTTTATCATCCCAAATGTTGGCCCAAAAGGGAGGTTCATCCTACTGAGGAATCAAACCTTTGAAAGCAGACAGAATAGAGAAGTGATCAGAAGAAGTGGCTTGCCATATGAGCTAATCTTCTTTAGGACCAGAGGGAATATGGAAGAAGTTTAACCTAGTCTGAAACTCCTCCATCCACCTATCAGTCAACAAGAAATTCTTCCATCTACCACCATCAATGTAATCCACAACCTTTGTACCAAACATGGTTGAGAAGAGGTCCTCGAAAGGACTCACCCAATGTCTAAGCAGGGCATTGCCATACCAAAGATCCTTCAAGAAATCAACCTATCTACCGTCCCCAATCTTCCATTTAGAACCTTTCTTAATAATTTCTTTGGCCTAAAAAATATTTTTCCATATTTCTAAGCCTTTCGGGAGATCATTGCAATCCAATGCATCCCTAAAGTTATTGAAACCTCTAAAGTATTTGTTCTTAACAATTTCTATCCATTCTTTATTCTCATTCATCAGACGCCAAAGATTAGCAGCTAGGAGGGCAGAATTGAATTCTTTAATCTTCCTCAGTCCTAAACCACCCATCTTCTTAGGTTTGCAGACCAGGTCCCAAGCAACCAATAGAATTCTCTTCTTCTCCTCAGTTCTTGACCAAAGGAATCTTTTTTAGATTTGTTCAATTCTTTCCTGAAATTTAGCCAAAATTTTAAACAGGGACATGGAATAAACAGGCAAGTTCTTAAGGGTAGCTTTAATCATTTGGATCTTACCTTCCTGACTAAGGATCGCTACTTTCCATCCAACAAGTTTGGATTAGAATTTATCCACCATACCAAGCCAAAAGGATTCAGGAATCCTTTATTCATATAGAGGCATACCAAGATAAATGGTTGGTAAGGAATCAACTTTGCACTACAAAATACGTGCAATCTTTTGTTTCCTGATCTTAGGGTATTGAAAAAGAAGATCAAACTCTTGGGGAGACTAATTTTCTAACCAGAGGCCAATTCATAGTTCTGCAAAATATGCTTCAAATGACTAGCTTCTTTAACAGAGGCCTCAGCCAGAATGATAGTGTCATCCACGAATTGTTGATACGAATAGGAGGGTCCCAAAGAAGAGGGACATAAACCTTTGAGCTGTCCATCACGAATCTCTTTAAGAATATTTCTACCCAAGACTTCCATCATCGCAATAAAAAGGAAGGGCGATATCAGATCCCCTTGCCTCAACCCTCTAGAACTATTAAAGAAACTCGAAGGAGACCCGTTAATGAGGACTAAGAACTTGGGAGAAAAGATGAATTGTCGGAAGAGCTCAAGGGTTTTCTCATTGAAGCCAAAATTTCTTAAAATTTTGAGGAGGTTCCAATCCACCCTGTTGTAGGCTTTCATAAGATCAAGATTAAGCAGGAAACCCTCCTTTTTATTCATTCCCAAAGAATGAATGTTCTCCTAAATGAAAATAATGGAGTCAATGATTTGTTTGCCTGGAATGAAACCACTCTGCTGCAAGGACACAATGCTAGGAAGGAGTAACTGAAGCCTACAAGCCAACACCTTTGAGATAATCTTATAGATCTAATTACACAAGCTTATGGGCCTAAAATCTGAAAAGGAGTTAGTGCCATTCTTTTTTGGAATAAGGACAAGAAAGGTAGACTTTAATTCTTTAAAAAAAATTCTGCTACCAAAAAATTCCTTAGTGGCATTACAAACATCTTTGGCTACGATCTGCCAGAAAGTTTGAAAGAAGAAGTGGGGAAATTTGTCCAGGCCAGGTGTCTTGTTACCTTCAAACAAGAAGACAGCCCCTCTAATTTCTTCCTCATAAGGAATCTTGGTTAGGCCAGGTGTCTTGTTACCTTCAAACAAGAAGACAACACCTCTAATTTCTTCCTCATAAGGAATCTTGGTCATCATTATGTTATCGCCTTCATTCACAACTTTGGGGATGGCCTGAAGCATAATGTTTTCCATATTTTGACTGAGAGGACCTTCTATATTGAGTAAGTTAGAGAAGTAAAGCATAGCTTCCTTCTGAATCTCAACTTCCTCCATGACCCTCCTTCCATTGGAAAAGATTTCCTTGATTCTATTGGTCGCCCTATTCTTCATAGTAATCATATGGAAGAATTTAGAATTGTGATCACCGCTTTTGACCCATACTGCTCTAGATCTTTGTTTCCAAAAATCTTCTTCCTTAGAGATGATCTCATGTAGAGCAATGAGGAGAGAAATTTCTCCTTCCCAGACATCAGGAGTCATACCACCTTCTTAGATCATGTTCAGCTCAGCTTTGATATTCTCCTTCTCCTTAAAGATTTGCCCAAAGGAGGATCTATTCCATTTTTGCACATTAATCTTGACATTATGTAGTTTTTTTGATATTCTGTACATGGTAGTTCCTTCCACAGATATATTCCACCACTCTCTAATTTTCTCCTTCAAATCTAGGTGGCGTAGCCACATCTTTTAAAATCTGAATGGGCCCATTTTTTTTGTCCCAATTTTATCCACAGAGAGAATAATAGGAAAATGGTCAAACCCCACTCTAGTAAGGGTAGATAGGGAGCAAGAATAGGAGTTAAACCAGTCCATAGAAATAAGGGCCCTGTCTAGCTTGACTTGGATAAGATCATCCCCAATTCTTTGATTAGACCAAGTAAATTTAGCTCCCTTCAAGTCCAAGTCAAACAAAGCTTCATCATTCATGAAGTCCAATAGGTCCATTCTACTATCAAGAGGAGCTTGAGAACCACCCCTTTTCTCATTATCTCTAAGAGTGGAGTTGAAGTCTCCCATAACAAGCCATTTTGACTTGGAGTGCATCCTTTTGAAGGTTCCCAACCTATGCCAAAGTTTCTTTCTGGCATTTTTATATTAGGAGCATAAATGTTAGAAATAATCCAAGAAGAGTCTTCTCTCTTATGAGCAAACTTAGTCACCACCTGATTAGACTCTACTAGAATGGGACTTCCAATAACTGACTTAGGGTTCCACAAGGTAGCAACCCCACCTGAGGCTCCCTCAAAATTACATCCATGAAGGCCACAATCAACAAAGAATCTATTTTTAATAATATTCAGTCTATCCATCTACATCTTGGTTTCCTAGATAAGAAAAATATTTGATTTAAGGTCTCGGATAAGGTTTAACAGGAGGTCATGCTTATGACTATTATTTAACCCCCTGATATTCCAAGATAAGATCTTCATGATTAAAGTGGGTTTGTGTTCTTAGAGTACATCTCCAAAAGGGTTTTTTGCATCCCTATTGTAACCTCCTTCTTGTTGTCTCTTTCTCTGATAGCACTAGCTGACAGCCTACCTAGCCTTCTTTTCTCTGATCCAAAGTTTGCCTTAGCTAAACTTCAAGTTGTAACTCTGCCATGGGGAGGAGATACATATTTTTTCTTATTCCTTCCCTTGACCTCCTCGAAGGGCACTTCCTCTAGGGTCTTATCCTCATTATACTTCACCATAGGAATCTGATTAGGGGAACAGGGGGTATCATCCCTTCCCTAGGGACCAAGACCATCTTCATTATTACTCACAGCAACCAAAGTGATGTCTAGAGAGGTAGTCTCTTTGCAAGGAATCTTCAAATTAAGGGATCCATCCCCTTTGGGCCCAAAAGGAATAATCTCCATCCCTTTTGGGCACGTATCCTCCACAACTTCAACCGAGACAGGAGCAACTTCCAACTTTGCTTACCCATTCTGACTTTGGGCTTTCCCCTGCTCATTCCCTTTCTTTTCCTTCCAAACCTTTAGGTTAGGCTTTGGTTTCATAGAAGGGGAGTTTTTTTCCCAGTGGCCCAGCTTTGCTACTAGAATGAAAAATGGATAACTAAAACTAACTAAAGTGGATAAAACTGGGAAAATAAAGGAATTAACAGAATATTTAACAGAACGAAATATAGAAATAAAAAATAAAATGATAGAGAACCTAGCATCAAAGGATGAAGCTCGCTATCCAAGATGACGGCACATGAAGAGGATGTCTACACATCACATTATAGTCTGTATGGCGTAGACACAATACAAATTTATGAGCTCAGTCTCTATACCAGTCTTCTCAACCATTCCTCGTGTTGCTGGACTTCTTAACAAAACCTACAAATGCACAAATAAAAAAAGGGGAGTTGGGTTGTATAGGAGTTTGCCTTAGTCAAACCTTGTTTTCAGTGTTTCCACCTCAATGACAACCAGAGATATTGATTGATTGATAAATAAATTGTGTGCTCTAATTCTAAATGTATTTAGAATTGTTTGAGCAGTGACAATTGATAATGCAATATCAATAAATTAAACCCTACTCAGTGACTTAGAGTGGATTCACAAGACAATCCCTATATGACAGGTAAAAGTAGGAAATGCATTCAATAGACTAGTAAAACATGGCTGCATATGTTTGTGGTTCATGTTATTTCAAGAATTTGATTTCAAGATCATGGTTAAACCAAGAAAAATTGATCACTAACTAGACTATCTATCTACAATAAAAAAAATGGAGAAGAGGGAGGATTAATTGAGGATGATTTTCCAAGTGCCCATCTATTCGAATAACTGCAGTACCTACCAAACTATAAGACATTGCATATCACTATCTACTACTAATTTCCCAGACAACTATAACAAAGAGGATAAGAGGAGACTTATTGCAAAATCTCTCCCATATGCTATTACCAGCAAATAATTATACATTGTGGGAAAAGATGAAGTCTTGGAAGGAGTAGTAATGAATCATGAAAGGAAACAAATCTTGGAGGAGCTACATCAAGGTATTTCTAGAGGACACAATTCTAAGGAAGGAACCATAAGGAAAGTCTTACTAGCCAGATTATAGTGGAATAGTTTATTAAAAGATGCTAATGAGTACTCCTACAAATGTGGAATTTTTCAAAGAACTAGTATACCAATTACAAGAGATGAGATAACATTAAAACAAGTACTAGATATGGCACCATTCAAGAAATGAGTCATTGATTTTATAGGACCAATTAAGCCCCCTACCTGAAAGACTCATGCATATTTTATCATAATTGATATTGAATAATTAAAAAGGTGGGTAGAGGCAAAACTGATAAAAGAATATACTACACAAACAACAAAAATCATCTACAAAAATATCATTACAAGATTTGGATGTCCATTAAATATTATAAATGATCAAGGGAAACAATTTGTAAATCAAACAATTAAGGAACTACTAGAAATATTTATGATAATCCATAGCAAGAGTTCACCATATCATCCCCAAGAAAATGGAGCAATTGCTTCATTTAATAAGATATTGGGTAAAGCACTAACTTTTTAATAGGAAAATTGATTCTAACTAAACTACTTATAATCAGAATAATCTTCTATCCAAACATTAAAATACTAGCCAACGAAGCTACTATGCAATCTGGAAGAGAGAGAAGGTCTGGGATAAATCCCTTTGTTGCTACTAGAATGAAAAATGGATAACTAAAGCTAACTAAAGTGGATAAAAATGAGAAAATAGAGGAATTAACAGAATATTTTACAAAACAAAATATAGAATTGGAAAAACAAAATGATAGAGAACTTGGCACCAGAGGATGAAGCTTGTTGTCCAGAACAATAGTGCACCGTGAGGATTTCCATGTGTCATGCTATGGTCTATATGACACAAACACAATATAGATTTGTGATCTTGGTCTCTATGCCAGTCTTTTCAACCATTTCTTGTGCTAGCAAGCTTCCTGATGAAACCTGCAAATGCACAAATCGAAAAAGGGAGGTTGGGTTATATAGGAGTTTACCTTAGTTAAACCCTATTTTTAGTGTTTTCACCTCAATGACAACCAGAGATATTGATTGATTGATAAATAAAGTGTGTGCTCTAATTCTAAGTGTATCTAGAATTGTTTGAGCAGTGATAGTTGATAATGCAATACTGATAAATTAAACCCTACTCGGTGACTTAGAGTGGATTCACAAGATAATCCCTATATGATAGGAAAAAGTAGGAAATGCATTCAATCCACAAAGATAACCAATATATCAAAAATGGATTTCAATATGAAGTAGGAAAATGAGAATTAACTGAAACTTTATCACCTCCTAGTGAGGAAGTGAAAGCCTCTCAACAAGCAGCAGTCCCAATTGAAATCCTTCAAGATTCGCAACACTTTGATTGCAAGAGCACTTGGAATCAAGCTTGTGAACAAGAGCATGATATAATCTTGAGAAAATAAATTGTAGTAATGGTGGTTCTTAATTTCAGAAGAGCTTCACTATGAAAATAAATCGATCCTTACAATGGAAAATCTACTTGCTTAAATAGAGAGGGAAAAGACAAAAAATTAGAGAAATGAGTTGTTTGGGTGAGAATAAGCATCAAGAAAATCTCATCATATCATGCAAGTTAAGAGACAACTTCTAAAATTGATTACAAGACTCACAAATGCTTTTGGGATGTTAGCACACCATGCAGATGTCTGTGCTAAGTGCAAGAGTCTTTACAATTCCAGTTCTTGAAAGGTCTAGTCAACTTGGGATAGAGCCAAGTTTTAGGAACTTTTATGGTTTTTGGATATGATAAGAAGAAAGGGTCAAAGAATCGTAAAGGCAAATCTCATGGGTCGAGGGTAAGGCTAAGGTTGGAAATGATCCTAAAACATCCTAAGGGTATGGACACTAAAGCAAGTGCCAAACACAACATGAAATTGTGAGCACGCATAATTTACGATGCTACACTAATAAAGGTTTACAATGAGGATAGATTAGACTAGGACCAAAAGATACCTATAATACTCTAGGTTTATCACACAACCTACAAAAGATTAACAAAATATTATCCATTCTAATTGGTCTATGGATTGGATGTAACACTATCGGTAAAATATATAGTTCCCAATCTGAGGGTGGCAATCGCTATAAGGTTAAAGGAAGAAGAATCACTTAAGGATAGGTTGATACAATTGGAAAATTTAAATGAGAACTGGTTGCTTGCAATATATAATCAAACTCAAGAAAAGTGGAAATAAAAGGCTTGGCGTGACTGCAATATCAAAATGAAGTAATTACAATGAGGAGATATTGCATTACTCTAATAAAAAATTTAAAATTTGGGTAAATTGAAAGTATAATGGCCAACACCCTACCACATAGATCGCATCTAGACAACTGGTGCAGTTAAACTTAAGACTTTGACAAATGAATTTTCAGATGGATATTTTAATGGAGCTCAATTAAAGTTGTATTACAAGGTGGACTGAAATGTATATTATGTACTATATTATATTATAAAAAGTACCTAGCATAAGAAATAAGTCATGGCAACAAAAGAAAATATAAGTGGTCAAATAGTCAAAACACAATAACATAAGGCATGGAATAAGTACGGAGAACTAGAAAAAGCTATAAAAGGAGATGAAGTGTAAGGCAAAATGCACAAAGAAAATCACAAAACATATAGGTCATTGTGCATGAAAAATAAGTAGCATGGTTTTGGCAAAAGAGTGAAAGAAGACAAGACAAATTTGGAGCTATGGTGAGCACAACACCTTAGTTGATCAAATCCAAGGATATCAAAAGACCAATGTAAAATCCATTTCCATGGAAGGCTATAGAGAAAAACCCAAAAGGAGATTTTTTGAATATTCCCAGAGGGATTGTCTATGTAGAAGATGTTTGGAACTACATCCATGCAAAATTTATGGATGTGGATCATAGTAGATTCACAAAATAAATTGAAACCTTAAGAAATCAAGTAAGTGGAGAATTCTTAGCACAATATACCAATATTGGAAAGCTAAAACTTAATATTTTGGAAATTTTCCCAAATTTTTGCAATGACCACAAATGGATCAAATTGGTATTAAGTCACATACATGGTGAATTCATGTACTATGACAAGCCCTTCCTCATCACCAAGGAAGCAATCCATTGAGTGGTAGGATTATAGAACAAAGGAGAGAAACCCATGAAGGTTGACAATGAATCTGTCACCACTCTCACAAGTGTTGCATTTGATGAGTGATTACTCACCATCAACAAGATCAAAGATCCCAGAGGAAGGTACACCATCAAATGCATTGCTTACAAAAAAAATCATACTAGAAGAGAGAACTTTGCACTAACTACTTGCATCCATGCATCATATGAAATGATCACCAATGGAAAAGAATATAATCTCTGTGAAACCCTAAGAGAGCGACTAACAGACAATCTAGAGAAAATAAAGAAGAGCCACCATAAATTTAGGTACGGCTAATTGATAGTATGTCTAACCCTATATATCTTAAGGAGGGGTTAATCCATGTTTTTGGACACCCAACTCTTCCATCATGGAACAAATAAGGGAAAATATGGACAATTTCCCTAACACCACTATCTATTAGTATGGGTATAAGTCCCTCTAAAAAATTCTAGAAAAGAACATAGGATAAGGAATGATTGAGCCACAACATTGCAAGGAAATTACATAAAAACATAGTTTTCATGGTTGACAAGGATTATATCCATTTGGAAGATGTCAAACTGCACACTTTCACAGTATTGTCACTCCCATATGAGGCATCCGATGAGTTATTAGAAAGCACAACTCAACCCCTCCTCTCCCACCCTAAGGATCCAACCATAAAAATATTAGGTACATGGTGTAAATATATTTACAAGAAAGCCAAGAGGGATGCAAAATAGAAATTTGACAATTTAAGAGAAAATTTCAAAAGAAACCAAAGCAAGATAGATCATCTCCCTCCAACAATTTAGGATATTTCAAAAATAACCAATCACACAATTGCCCCCAGAGCAAATCAAAAGGAGATATGAGCATCTAAGATCTAGTAGTGAAAGCACTACACTATAGAAAGGAAAAATGGTCACAAAAGAGAAACTATAAAAGGACATGAATAATAAGAAAAGGAAGAAATAAGTACCCATTACCATTGAAGAATCTCCTCCACCAACAAAAAATCCAATAAATGAAATAATAGAAATGCAATTGTAAATGAGGTTAGAAAAGGAGAAGACCACAAGTGAACAACAAAAGAAACCCAAGATGTGGAAGCAAAAAGTACATAAAAAAGTTAGTACAATATGATGATACTTCAGAAGAGGAAGAAGAACCTTCATCAACAAAACAATAAAAGAAAAACAAAACCAAGAGGTATAAGAACTAGCATAAGAACCTTTATTGGATGAGCAAGAACTTCCCAAATCCTTGTCTGGAGATAGCCAACTATTAGAACTAGCTAAGTCTTATTCTGTTGCCACCACAACAAGCAAAGAAACTATAAGCAAAGCAATAGTGGGCTTCATCACAACAAGCCCATATTCTATAGATCAAATCATTAAAGGGTTTTAGGTAGAATTAAGAATAATCCTACAAAAGCAGGTAACCGTACAAACGGAAGAATCTTTCAAAATAGATATAACATTAAAAACCAACTCTATGGATGAGGTGGCCAAGTATTTACATTTATCACCCAAGACAAAGAGACAAGTACAGGGCATTCAAAAACAAGAACTAAGGAGGAAGCACTAGGTAGATACCATAGTTCTCAATCTATAAATGATAAAATCCAACAAAAGTAATATGAAGAATTTGTTATGGTAGCTTAGCAGTCTTATAACACAATAGCTTAAAGCCATCAACTGCATGAGGAAAATCTTAAAGATACTGTATTACCATCATCTCCACCACATGCACAACAACCTAGGGTTGAACAAGATTTACCTCAACAACCAGTATAAAAAGGGGCAATTATAACAAAAGATTCAATGACAGAGATAGAAGAAACACAAAAAGAACAAATTGACAAGGTACCTGGCATAGTAGAAACAAATACTAAGGACAATCTCCAAAAATAAATAAGGGGAGAAAAGAAAGAAGAGAGAAATGTAAGAAGAAATAAAAAAGAAAGAAAAATGGGAAGGAACAAAGGAGCAAAGAAATAAATAGAAGAAACATCTACACAATTGACCACTCCATCAAAATAGCGAACAAATGATGTTATAAGCAAAATCAAAGAGTATTATATGGCCAGATAGAAGTAAGGAGCTCCAACAATAACAGTAATCCCAAGTATATTTATGTATACTCCCATAGGACAACAAATTGATTATACTTAGATATCACCAATTCACAAATGGAGGTAGCAGAAGCATTTAGGAAAAGTGCAAAGTAGGATCTAATGCATAAAAATGTTACAATATAATAAGGCATGAAAAAGATGCCCAAAAGATACTACAACATTAATTGCAAATACAAGTGGACTCATGGCCACAAAAACTCAAAGAAGGAGCAATACAAATTATGCTAGATCAGATGAGAGGTTAGGAACAGGAGAAGCAAAACATCGAGAGATAAATAATATCTAAGTATGAAAAAGAAAAATTAAGTTGCATACATTAAAAATAGAGAAATGTCTAAGAAGATCTAGATAGGCATATTAAGAAGTTGGAAGATGATTGCAACAATGTTTCCACATTATATCAGTCATGCATTAACTGGCCACAACTCACAATACAACAAAAGACTTAGATAAGAAAATTAGAATCTCAAATCCTACAAATATTAAGGAGTTATAATAATATGGTTGATTTGTATGGTTCATGTTGGCAAGTATGGGTGAAGATCAGAGATTTTGTGCCTAGGTACTTAAAATGTTGTATTTATACCCTAGTGTTAGGAATAAGAAGAGGGTCAAAGTGAGTACAGTAGAGTACAAAAGGTTATGGAAAAAAATAACATGTGAAAATAATAAAACAAAGTTATTAACAATCATAACATACACTATAATACATCATAAGTGAGTCCCAATAATCTGCAGTATCATATATATATATATATTATCAACAGACTATTACATTCAAATAGTATAATACATCTTCATGAATTTTTATTCCCTCTTACATTCATACTTATACTCCTATCTCTTCCTATTTTTTCTATATCCTATCTATTACATATGCTCTATAGATGTTACACTTGTTCCATAAATGCAATATATATGTTCTTCATATAGTATATATCCTCTTCCTTTCCTTCATTATCCTCTTATTCTCCTTCCATTTTATCTTTGTGGCCCCTTTACTTATACCCAAGTGTAAGTAAAGGGTGTGTCTCCTTGTGATGCTTGTGTCTTTTGGCTAAGTTGTTGTCACAATCCTTTTGCTTTGGGTGAATGTTGCTCCAATGTTGGCTCTATCCTGCTAACATCATCCCCCCTTTGAAATGATGTCTTGTCCTCAAGATATTTTGGCTCTATCCTATTGAATTCATCAAACCAATTTACTGTAAAATTGCAAAAGACTACTACACTTTATGGTAGAATATGCTTATAGATTCTCTGAAGCTGAGTATATATGTTTTCCATTAAATATCCATTGTTGTTGAAGCATTATTTGATTGTTGATGTTGAAAAAGTGTGTTCCCCTTCTTCTAATATTTTTGGTATCTATATTTGTGTTGTGATCTTATTTTCTTCTGATAGTAGAGTTGCTAGATGGGCGAGGCAGAGGCTGACTACCTCTCTAAGTTGTTTTATTTGGGTTGTAAGTGCTTCTCTTTGGTCCTAAACTTGTTGATACTGATTATGCAAGGTTTCAATAAATGCTCTCTGGCTCCTATCCTGATCTTGTTAAACATCATATATTGATTCTCACTAGATAATTTGGTTCTTAGTAAACTCAAGTTATACTTTCAATGCTTCACCACGAACAAAATTGATATAGTGAATTTGCACTTGACTGTGTTGTTTACATATGTCTTATTTCTACCTCCAACTTAGTATGTGTTGTGGCACACTTCTTCCACATTTCTTCAGTATACTTCTTCTTAATCTCCTCCATAAATCTCTCTTACTGTATCTTCTTGGTTTTGTACCCTTTGTACCATGTCCTCTATAAACTACTTGAGCTATTGGCCCAAAGTGGTTGAAGTCTTTCTAATCAGCTGTGAAGATGTTTTCTACAACATAATTAGTATATCTTCTATTGTGTCAACTATATCCAACTATTGTTTAATTTCCTCCCTTGTTGTGGATTGCAACATATCTCCAAGTTGAAATCTCTCCAGATGTAAGATTTGCACTAAATTTATAATTGGAAGTTGTGGGATTGGAGACGATAGAAGTGGTTGTAATTGTGTTTGCTCTGCTAAAAATTATTTAATTTTGTCTCATCATATCTTGGGATGGAGAAGGTGGTGGTAGTGATGGAGGAAATTGTTGTGGTTTGTCTTGTTCAACCTATTCTTCTTCTTGTATTGCTTTTTGTTTTTTTACTTGTTTTTCTTATTGTTCTTTTTGTTTCCTCTCTTGCTCTCCCTTCTCTTTCTATTATTGTGCCTCTTTTTATGATTGTAATTTTTATTCCTTCTCCTTGTGCAATCTCTCTTCTTGCAGCTTATCCTCCTTTTCTTTTTGTGATTTCTCTTCCTTTTCCTTCTATAATTTTTCTTCCTCCTACAATTGTTCTTCTTTTTCTTTTTGTATTTGATCTTGTTTTTCCTTCTGCAGCAAAGTAGTGTAGGCCTTTGTGTTGCCTCTATCATTTCTTATTTCACTTTTTGTATGGCTTATTTCTCCTAGGAGAGGAGCATATCTACCTTATGCATTGACCTTATCTCCTCTTGCTATAGTTGTTTCAATTTTTATTTCTACTCTAGTGAAAGTTTTTTTGCAACTACATCTAAGGCTTGGTTCCTTATGTCATCTTCAATCTTCACTATCTCTTATTTTTTCTCTCTCAGGATTGTTGCTAGTTCCTTACCGAAGTCTTCAATTATTTATGTGAGTGCTTGTGGTGAAGCAAGAATATACTTTACCATTGCCTTTACAATTATTTCTTTGTTTTTTTGCTTACTAAAGGATACATATATGTGGTGGTGAGTAGGATGTCTAGATTAAATAGTGACTTGAATAGTTTGTGTTCATCCAATAGTTTTTTTTCTTCTTCTATCTCCTTTTGTTTACCTTTTCCCTATATTTCTACCTATTAATCTACTTTCTTTGTCCCTTCTTGCTTCTATGTTGCGATGGGTGTTATTTGAGGAGATGCCTTGCGTTTCTTTGGAGGTAGTTGTTTTTATCTTACCTCTTCTTCTTCTAATTTCACATTTAGTTGGGTTGTTTCTATTGATGTCACATTATATTTTCTCTTTGCTTGTTTCTTATTTCTCGGTCATGATGATTCTCCTTTATTCTTTTCACTATTCATTTGCAATAAATCTTATGTTGCTTCTCTCACTGGTAATTTCTCTTAATTTGTTTGTTTTTGTGCTGATAAAATATGTATCTTCCTCCTTGTGGTGATTTGTTGTGACCACTTCTCTATTTCCTCTTTCCCTAGTACTTGGTGTGTTTAAGAATCTCTTATCTCAAACCTTGGAGACTCTAATTTTAGGTGCTCAAAGCACCACACTTGTGGTGTCCCTACTTCAAGTGAGAGTGGTGAATCAAATATTTCTATAACTTCTAGTGGGGTGGGATCCTTTGGTATTCCCTGCTTTGTGTGAAATTTTTCTTAATTATTTTCTAAGTGTTCTTTGGCCCTTTATTTTGCTTTTTTCTATGAATTCTTGATATACACCAAATCTTGGAGTGTTTTTGTCTTTAGAGCAAGCCAATAATGCCCTAATATTAGCATGTATCATCTCATCACCAACTTCATATAGGTAGTTGTGGTACCCATGCTTCTCTAAGCTCTACCGCTTCTATTAAATATGGTATTTGTCCACCACAAAAGTTAGATCGTATGCATACTTCCTCTCTACGTCATAAGAAATTCAATCCCTTGCATTTTTTCTTGAAAGGCTTTGAAGAAACCCCAGTATACTTCAATGTATGAAGTAGCTCCTTGGAAATGTTTGACATGATCATTTATTTGTGTTGTGACTGTGGAATCATGTTTCCATATCTTTCCTGCATACCCTAGAAGTGCATTTGAGAAATAGAATGTTAAACATATAATGAGAGAGCCATACCAGAATGGGTAAAAATCAAATCCATTCATCCTGGTGAGGTTTTCTATTAATGGTTTCCATAGAACCTCACACAAATCATGCTCCTTACCTTGTATGAACATATTGTATGTAGTCAAGACAGTTGTCTCTGTAGCAAATCCTTCCCTATTTGTGTAGTATATTTTGTGGGCTATGCCCTAGGTTGCATATCTTACTATAGGGTTTAGATACATTTCAATAGAAAAATTTCTTCCATCTGGTGTTTTTCCCATGAGCTCTTTCACTTTTTGGTTGCTCACTTTCTTCTTTGAGGGTAAATCACCCTTATTTCATAAACCTATGACCGCATGGATCACTTCCTTTGTAATCAGGTGTGGTTGGTCTAGGTATAGGTACTCATGATGGATGTGGCTTAGAATTAGGTGAATCTAGGCATGTTGTGTTGGCAATTCTAGGAAATCCTTCCTTGTATCCAACTTGAATTTGGATATTTGTTGATATTGTGACAGCTATTCTTCAGATCTAGGTTTTAATAATGTCCTTCAGAGAGGCTCGAAGGTTGTGTGTTCAATCTTTTTTAAGTTCGCATGTAATACTCCCTCTCATCTTTTTCATATATGACATCTGTAAGCACATTTGAGAATGCTCCATCTGGGTCTTCATGGATTTGAAAGGATACTTCTTATAATTTAGATGTGGGCTATTTGTTGTGTCAACCAAAACAAGTGTTTCCATCTTTCCAACTGCCTTTACTTTCTTTCCCTTTGCACATATTGCTTCTTCCTTCCAAAATCCTATTTATAGTAGTTCACAATAAAGCTCTTCATGATTTTCACAAGTGGTTTTTTTCTTGGAAGGTATCGGCTTTATAGATTTTAAATGAGGGTTGTGCATTTATTGTTCCTACCTACTTGTTGTCTTTGCGCCAATTCTCTTGTTAGAGTGTTCTTCACATAATGTTAATTATGTTTATGTTAAAATATGTTACACATTGTGTTGCTTTTCTATAGGTTTTTCTTCCTTATGTTTCTTAATTATAATGTTTAAGTCTTGCACTAAAAACATAACCTTTTAAGGATTCTCTTTGCAATGTTAGTAACTTGACAGCTCTAGATTTAGTTATTTCCATAATTTTTATGTGGCCCCAACCATGACATTTTTTATTTCCCCTTTTTCTTAAATTTACTATCATATATGAGAATTGTGTCACCTATTTGGAAAATATTTTGTTACAAATTTCTATCATGCCATGCTTTCTAGAGTTTCCTTTCTAAACTTTGATGGTAGGCTGCTAATAGTCTTTTCTCATCTAATTTTTCTAGTTCTTTTAGTCTTTCTTGTAAAGATTCCTCTTCATTCAGCTACAACCTATTATCTAACCTTATATTTGGTACAATATATTGAATAGGTGATGCCGCATCAACTCCATACACTAATTCAAATGGGGAAAAAATTGTTAATATTTTATAAGTTGTTTTGTAGGCCCATAATATTGTTGGTATCTTGATGTTTCAAGTTGTAGTGTTACTATTACACATTTTTGTAAGTGTGGTGCCTATTATTTTGTTTAGTGCCTCACTTGCTCCATTTTCTTAAGGATGGTAGGGGCTACTTCTATTATGTGCTATCATAAAGGTGTCCAATAGTTCTGCAATAGTCACTGATAAAATGTCTGCCTTGGTCACTTATTATGCTTAGTGGACAACCAAACCTTATGATAATATTTTGGTAAAAAAAATTGTGGCAGTTTGGGTAGTACAATATTTAGTTGCTTCTGCTTCCACCCATTTTGTGAGATACTCAACCCCTATTATGATGAATCTTGCTTTTAATTTTTTTGCAGAGGGGTCAATGGATCTAATAAAATCAATTGCCCATTTCACAAATGGGGCTTGTGCTAATACTAGCCACAAGGGCATCTCATCTCTTGCAATAGGCTCCCCTACTCTTTGGCATATGTCACATTGTTTTACATATTTGTTTGTATCCTTGAACAATGCAAGCCACCATAATCCTGCTAGTAACACATTTCTTGCATTGCCTTCTCCTTAATTGTGTCCTTTTGCTATTCCTTCATAATCTTCTCTTAAAATGCTATTTCTTTCATGTTCTAAAACAAATATTGTTGGCAAGAGACATTGCTATGTTGGATAATTGAGTGTTTTCATTGATAGCAACAAGAAAAGGAACAAGGTTGGAACAAAGTTTGTGGTCCGGTGAAGAAGACTTAGTCATATTGGCTAAGTGTTGGCAATGTACAGAAGCAGCGACAAGATAACAATGTTTGGATTGGCATTGGTCCGCAGTTGAAGACCAATCTTTGTGGTTCTAGTATGATGTTCCTAACTCTTAGATGATCTTATAGCCAAGGTTTTAGCTTTTGATCAGTTTCAAAAGTATATCTTCAAATGGACTAAGTTCGGTAGAACAGAATACAATGACAATTAAGGAAGAACACAATTATTTTGGTATGCATTTCTCCGGTGTTGGATATCTTGTTATGCAATTTTGAGGTGTTGTAAACATGTGTATGAAGTGTCTAAATCCAAAGTTACAGGTTCTAAAGTCCATCGGAAAGATTGTTACATGTTGTTGAGTATCGCTACACTGCTTGACAGAGATTGACTATGACAGAGTCTAAATTCTGATGGTCTGCATTTTTCCGCTAAAGGATATTTTGCTTTGTGGTTCTGAAGGTATGATTGGTGATGTCTAAGGAGTCTTTGACATGATTTTGAGCAAGCTCTATGGTCCGCAATAAAAGATGTAGTATGACAGATGAACTGAATCAGTGGTATTTTGAGCTAGAGGCCGACATAATAAGTTTGAATTATATGCGGTAAGTTCTATTATTTAGAACTTAATCCTAAGTTGTTAAATAATTAAGGCTGACATATGTGAATGAAATTCAAGTGTTGTTTGAGTCTGCTGGGAGTTTTGGTAAATGAATTTGACCGACTAGCTACTTAAGTTATGATTGCATGCTTCACTTTCCTAGGCTAACCTAATATGAAGATTTTAAGTGTTGTAGATATATAAGGGATCAAATTCAGTGTTTGTGGTGTGTGATGCAAATTTGAATATACAGATGTATGACATACAGTGGAAGGCAATTTTATGTAAGCAATAAAGAGTAGAAGAAGAGAGATCTTATTCCTATGTAAAAGCAGAGTAGTGAAATAGATAAGTCAGACATGAAGAGTTTTGAGACAGTATTTTTGTGCTTCATTGGAGCTGCAACTATGCATGTGTACATGCAATCTGAGAAGTTCAACTTGGCAGTGATCCATTCTTCTTTCTTCTTTCTTTCTCTAGGTAGTGAGCCTGTTTTGGTAGTGAGCCTTTCTTGCAGTGAGCATTTCTCTGGGCAGTGAGCCTTCTTGTAATCTAGTATTGTGCTATAATAATGTATTGTGAGCTAACACTCATCGTGGTTTTTCCCTTTTGGGTTTTCCACGTAAAAATCCTGGTGTTCGTGTGTTATGTCTTTATGGTTGATGTTCAATTGCTTATTATGCTTTCATATTATTAATTTTGGATATTGGATTAATGAACCTGTTAAGAAGTGGTTTTTTGGAATACTGATTCACCCCCCCTCTCAGTATTCATTGCTATCAATAATTGGTATCAGAGCCAAGTTCCTTAGAAGAAGCCTAACCACTTGAGGAAGATCTGGGAGAGTTCACTCATGGCAGGCAAGAGATTTGGAAACTTCTCAAACAATGTTGAACTGGAAGCAACTCTTATTGATCTTGAAAAGTCTAAAGTAGAAGTCGGGGATCTGAAGGATAACTTAAAAGAAGATGATGAATATATTTCAAATTTAAAAGAATAAGTCAATAAATTCAAAGAAAAATACAAAGAGGTTAGTGATCAATTGATATCAGCAAATGAAACCCTGAATGATTTGGAAGTGGAAGTCATGGAAAGAGCAAAAGAAGAAGAAAATTTGAATCTAATGGTAAAAAGCAAGTCAGAAGATTATGTCAAACTTGAAAAAGAAATTGTGAGCCTAAAAGCAGACTTGGACAAAGCCAAGAGTTATGAAGAAAAGTTCAAGATAAGTTCTACAAAACTTGATGAGATGATTGCTAGTCAAAAGAGTTTAGATGATAAGCAAGGCTTAGGATTTGAGAAAGGAGAAAGTTCAAAATCAGGTCAAGGAAATTTTTAGTTGAAGCAAAACAAAGGCAACCAATTCAAGAATCAAAAGGGAAGACCTAGAAGATCTCTGGTCAGACAGCCAAATGCTCAAAGGTACCCATCTTTCAATGGCTATTATTTTTATTGCAAAAGGTTTGGTCATAAAGCTACTCAGTGTAGGAGTAGGATAAATCAGAATGTTCCATCATTCTCTGGTTAATGTTTCAATTGTAAGAAAATTGGTCATAGATCAAATGAATACAGAAATCTAGTTAGAAATGGCTTTCAAAATACTCAATCATTCAATGGAAGATTCTTTGCATGCAATATATTTGGACACATGGCTAATCAATGTAGATCAAGGATAAATTCATTCAAAGGAAGGATTCAAGGACAAGGAAACATTGTGTGCTACAATTGCAACAAGTATGGACATATTACAAAGTTTTGTAGAAGCAAGAATGTGAAAAGAAACTACCATGCTAAAGAAAGGAAAATAGAGCAGATGAATGATAAGGGAAAAGAAAAAGTTGATCCAGTTGAAACTTAGAAAGAAATGGACAAGATTTGGATCAAGAAAGAAGTAATTGAAGTTATGGATGGATCCACACCTATATCTGGTGCAGATACTTCCTCCGAGAAGTAAATTGGGTGCTCTAGCACAGGGGGCTATGTTGAAAATCCAAAACCCCCATCTAGATAGTTAGTGTTGGAGTCCGGCATGAGGACATGTGGTGGAATATGCTATGAAAGATCCTATGGAAGAAAATCTGGAAGAAAAAGAGTCAGTGCGGCACATTGCGGAGCAATTTTGATCAACTGTATCTATCAGAGAAAAGTTAGGCAACTTTTGAGAATGAGCATTTACGATGATTAGGTCAAGTGTGGAGGATAAAAAGAAACTCATTTGCCTTCTAACTCACTCGAGCTATCAGATATCCAAGAGATATTGAAGCAAGATTTCAAGTGTCAATAGAGATTCAAAGAACTCAGAGCGATCCAGGCGAAGAAAACCCTAATTCGGCATAACAAGGTATTTATCGTTGAAACCTTATTGAATCTTTGCAATGGCAACCCCACAAGTTGATATTACTGAGCGACCATGACCCAAATTCAAGAAACATCCCTTCAAAGCAACCGAAGTTGATCCAATGGGTGCATTTTTAAAAATACCATACAGAGTTATGTATGTAGAAGACATTAGGGCATATATCCATGTTGCCCTAGATGAGCTCAGCGGTGACAAATTCTCAAATCTATACCTGAAGTATTTAAGTAATGATCAATTTGACCTAAAGGAAGAATATGAAGTCTTAAAAGAGAAGAAATTCATCCAGTATGTAGAGTTTCCTGCATTCGCAGAGGATGAATGGGTCTAGTATATCCTAAGTCAAATTCACGATGAATTCATGTGGTTAGGGCAGCCCTTCAAAATCACCAAGGAGGCAATTAGGGTAGTAATAGGGTTAAATTCCACCGAAGGTGTGCCCTTGCTGAAAGCTATGAAGAATCAAACTATTACAGAGGCTACCAGAGCCCAATTTGACAAGAGGGTATTAACCATAAATGACATCACAGACCATGTGGTGAGATTTGCTTCTATGGTCATAGGCTACAAGATCTATTTCTCAAATGGTGAGAACTTTGTCTCCGGTACTGCAATTTACACTACATATCAAATGGTCAAAGAGAATGCTGATTATGATTTGTGTGAGTTGCTGAGAATCCAACTACTAGAGAATCTAAATAAGATCAAGGAAAGCAAAAACTATCCTTTCAAATTCAGTACACTGATTATCTATTTATTCTTTTATTTTATGAATGAGTTTCCAAACATGAAGAATCTATTCTGGTTAACTAGCAAACCAATAGATGTCCAAATTAGAAATCATTTAAATAGCATTGGAATCCATGATGAGAAAAAAGTAGCCCTATGGGGGTACTTTAAGAATTTTCAAAGCATGATGTATTCAAGAGAAAGAATCCCTGAGAAAATTGTTGAGAAGTATAAGGATACTATATGTTTTATGGTTACAAAAGATCAATGCTTGATGGAGGTTGTTGAGCCTAGGATAGTTTGGATAATGCCAATGGGTTATGAAGTGGGTGGACAAATATTAGATAACCATGCTCAACACATGCTGAGCAAGCCCAAGGACAGTAGGGAAGAAAGGTTTGGAACCTATGAAGAGCTATCTGTGAAAATCCATGTTGAACTTAGACAACCTGAAACCTCCAAGAAGGTGAGGAAGGAGGTAGAAGAAGTTGCATTGAAACATGGTTTCACTAAAGAACAAATCAAAGAAGCAAGAGAAAAAGCTCAAGCAGAAAGGGAAGCAAGAGAAAAGAAAGAAAATGAATCAGTTAAGGTTCCGGAGGAGCCTAAAAGGAAACAAGAAAAGTCTGAAGCAACACAGAGGTCTACAAAAAGCTCTATTACTTTCTCCAGTCCCACGCCATTTGCAAGTGTGGAACAACCATCCAAGAAATCCACTGAAAAAGGCACAAAGAGATAGAAAATGAAAGGTAGAAGGATGTATGTCAGCATAGGAAGAACTGATGAAGAAGAAACAGAGTCTGATGAAGAAGTGAAAAAGATGAAAGCTAAGGTTACAAATGCCTTTGAAACCAGTAAAAAGAAACCTTTCAATAAAGGTAAATTTGTAAAAAGGCAAAAGCAAGATGTACCTCTGACAGAGGAAGCAACTATAAGTCTTGAAGATGTGCTCAAAGCCATAAAAATGGATGGTAATCTAAAACCAATTACACAATTATATGATGAATATAATGATCCAGATAAAAGGGTTATTGAGACTGTTGTTGTAGAATATTTGAACATCTACAATAGGGCCCTAATTGAAAAAATTGATGATCTTCCACATAGCCTGGCAAGCATAATGTCTACAAGAAAGGAAATTGCCATGGCTAAATACATTGAGCTAAGACAGCGTACACTAACATAGCTAAGTCTAGAGATTACTCCTGAAGAGGAAGCCAAAATCTCTAAAGAAATCAAGGATGCATTTAGAACCAAGAAAAGGATGAACTCACTAATGTTAGGAGAAATTGATAAAGTGGTCAAGGAGACTGAGGAGATAATTTTGGAGATACTAAAGAAATATAATATCCATACCATCTATGACAATGAAGAAACAGATGCTGGAAATGATACATCTGCTCTAGAATTAAATCTTGATCAGGAAATAGATGAAAATGTCAAATTGACTAAGGAGAAATAAGTATCTATTATTGACACTGAAATAAGATCCTCTCCAAAACATCAAACAGTTGACAAAGAAAGGACTGAGGAGGAACAAGCTAAGGAAAATCCTTCATCAGAACAGAAGGAGGACTCTAATAAGGACATGGATCTAGATGATCCAAAGCAGAACTTGAAAGAAGAAGTCTCTACTACACCAAGAGACACTGCAGAGTTGGTTAAAGAACTTTTGGAGAAAGAGAAACAAGTTTTGGATGAGTCTGAGTGTCTACAAGGTCTAATAAACTTGGACACATTGTCCCCTATACAAAAACTCAAATTGGCTTCAATTGTGCAGGCAAAAGCAAGAGAGGAAATGTTAAAGTCTCACATAGAAGATAGCGAGCTCATTGGTGAGGCATCTATCATTTTGGAGAAGCTGATGCCAACATACCAGAAGGACACATCTATGTCATCAACAAATCAACTGAAGGAACTCATAAACTTTGTAAGTAAACATTTTGAATCTCTTGAGAAATCTATAGAAATAAAAGTAAGGCAAGAGTTTAATGAGAAAAGATCGAATGAGTTAAAGAAAATGATAGTTAATGACAAAGTCCAGCGAGATAATAGGATAAAAATCATTCAGAGTGCCATTAAAGAAGCTGGTGACATATACAAATTTTTCTTCTCCTGGCCAAAAGTCACAAAGAAAACATAAGAGAAGATCAAGGATTTGGAGCAGAAATTGATGAACACATCCAAGGCATTTGATCCGATAGCATAATCAATTAGCAACAAGGAAAGTCAAGTAATTAACCTTCATAATGACTTGAGCAATATAATAAGTGAGAGGGATCAAATCAGAACTAGAATGTGTCAGCTAAGAGGACTAATCAGTCCTAATTTAGATTCTATGTTTAATCTAGCAGCTGAAGCACAAGTAGCTTTACAATCTGACACACCCTCTGATCTTCACAAGGTAGAGACTATAGTTTTTCTACTTAGTGGTCATATTCAAATTTTGGACAATGCTAAGAAAGGTTGGGATGGTGAGCTGGCCCAGATTAAGAACATTTTCAATAACATCCTCCAACATATGTAAAATAGAGTTGAAAATTATACTTGTACATATGCTGCAGAGTATAGCAAATTTTGCAGTTTTGATAAATTTTTGACTCCGGAACCCCCACCTTTGCCATTAATGTCAAAGGGGGAGAAGAAGATCAATGAAAAATGGGCAAACATCTCAGGGGGAGAAGAAATATAGTGTATATAGAAAGGGGGAGCAGTCAAGGTAGTTAAGCATTTTTCACTAAGTGTTGCCATCAATTCCAAAGGGGGAGATTGTTGGCAAGAGACACTGCTATGTTGGATAATTGAGTGTTGTCATTGATGGCAACAAGAAAAGGAACAAGATTGGAACAAAGTTTGTGGTCTGGTGAAGAAGACTTAGTCATATTGGCTAAGTGTTGGCAATGTATAGAAGCAGTGGTAGGATAACAGTGTTTGCATTGGTATTGGTCCGCAGTTGAAGACCAAGCTTTGCAGTTTTGGTATGATGTTCCTAACTCTCGGATGATCTTATATCTAAGGTTTCAACTTTTGATCAGTTCCGGAAGTATATCTTCAAATGGCCTAAGTCTGGTAGAACAGAATAAAGTGTTGGATATCTTGTTATGTAGTTTTGAGGTGTTGTAAACACTTGTATGAAGTGTCTAAATCCAGAGTTACAGGTTCTAAAGTCCATCAGAAAGATTGTTACATGCTGTTGAGTATCGCTACATTACTTGACAGAGATTGACTATGACAGAGTCTGAATTCTGATGGTCTGCATTTTTCCGCTAAAAGATATTTTGCTTTGTGGTTCTAAAGGTATGATTGGTGATGTTTGAGGAGTCTTTGACATGATTTTGAGCAAGCCCTATGGTCTACAGTAAAAGATGTAGTCTGACAGATGAACTGAATTAGTGGTAGTCTGAGCTAGAGGCTGACATAAAAAGTTTGAATTATATGCAGTAAGTTCTATTGTTTAGAACCTGATCCTAAGTTGTTAAATAATTGAGGCTGACATATGTGAATGTAATTCAAGTGTTGTTTGAGTCCGCTGGGAGTTTTGGTAAATGAATTTGGTTGACTAGCTACTTAAGTTATGAGTGCATGCTTCACTTTCCTAGGCCGACCGAATATGAAGATTTTAAGTGTTGCAGATATATATAAGGGATCAAATTTAGTGTTTGAGGTGTGTGATGCAAATGTGAATATGCATATGTGCGACATACAGTGGAAGGTGATTTTGTGGAAGCAATAAAGAGAAGAAGAAGAGAGATCTTATTCCTATGTAAAAGTAGAGCGATGAAACAGAGCAGTCAGACATGAAGAGTTTTGAGATAGTATTTTTGTGCTTCATTGGAGCTGCAACTATGCATGTGTAGATGCAATCTGAGCAGTTCAATTTGGCAATGAGCCATTCTTCTTTCTTCTTTCTTTCTCTAGGCAGTGAGCCTTTCTTGCAATGAGCATTTCTCTGGGTAGTGAGCCCTAAGACAGAGCCTTCTTGTAATCCAGTGTTGTGCTATAATAATATATTATGAGCTAACACTCACCGTGGTTTTTCCCTTTTGGGTTTTCTACATAAAAATCTTGGTGTTCACGTGTTATGTCTTTATGATTGTTGTTCATTTGCTTATTCTACTTTCAAATTATTAATTTTGGATATTGGATTAATGAACTTGTTAAGAAGTGGTTTTGTGGAATATGGATTCACCCCCCCCACTCTCAGTATTCCTTGCTATCAATAAATATTCCTAAAGTTTCATCCTTACCTATAATTATATGTAGCTCTCCTTCAATCAAGGTATATGGTAATGACTTCCACAAAATCCCAAATCTTTCATTTTTAGAATAATGTTTTTAGAATTTTCATGTGGTTAATAATTGTGCTACCTCAATCAGATCTTTTGGTGCCGCATTAATTCTGAACAAATTTGTGTCAAGTGATTCTTCCTCTACTTGTCCTAGCTCTTCCCCTATAATTCTAGATAGATAGTGTAGTCCTTGATTCACTTTTTTGGTTTCACCATAATTTTGAAATCAAACTCTTGTAATAGCAATAGCCATCTATAGATTCTTCCCTAAATTACCAATCTATTCATCAAATACTTAAGTGGCTCATGGTCTATAAAGAATATAAATGGAGTAGATAGAAGATAGTGTCTAAACTTTTCTAGTACATAAACCATAGTCAATGCATCTCTCTCTATGGTAGTGTAATTTCTTTCTGCTTGTGATAATTTGTGACTAGCATATGTAATTGGATGGTCTTTATGTCCTCTTGGTTTTGCTAGTACTATTCCAATTGCAATGCTTGATGCATCCACATGTACATGGAAAGGGATATTCCAATCTAGAAAAACTAGTATCAGTGTTTCCAAAATCCTCTTTTCAACATGTCAAAGGCTTCCTAACACTATTTTGACCCTTGGAAAGTTATGTTTGTCTTTTTCTTAAGGAGCTCATCTATTAGTCCAGTAATTATTGCATATCCCTTGATGAATTTTCTATAGTATCCAGTGTATCCCAAAAATGTTTTTACTTCTATTACCGTCCTTGGAGCTGGAAGATGTAGAATTATTGCTATTTTAGTGAATCAACCATCAATCCTTCCTTGTATATGATGTGACCTAGAAGTGTTCCAAATGGTACCACAAATATACATTTCCTCAAATTCAATGAAATTTGTAGGTGTGTGCAAAAAAATAGATCAAAGGTAATAAGAAGATAAATGCAGTAAACTCCAAATACCTTCACATTCAAACCAAGTCATCCACAGTTGATAGAATGGAGTACATGCACCCTAATCTACTATCTATGTTATCTATGATATGCAAGATTGATAGAATGATAGGATGTGTTGATTGCTCATGATTTCTGTAGCTTAACACTAGTATAAGGATTATGGATATGAAGTTCTAGAGTGATTTCGATAGCATGATGATACTTGAAGTGTGGATCCCCCAAATGGCTTGGTTGAGGTTCCATTTATAGGAGGTGAGGGATAGGAATAGATGGTTAGGATTAGATTAGTGATGGATGGCTAGGATTAGATGAGACACAGATCAAGGACTAGAGTTGTAGTCATGTGACAAGTGTCACATAAGGGTTGAATGGGAGGAATTAAGTCAAGGATAAGGATTAAGAATCTTCTAGAGGCTTCCTTGTGGTAAGGATTTCTAGAAGCTTCTAGTCATGTGAGGATAAGGACAAATGGGGAATTAAATAATAAAATTATTTAATTTTTGGAGAGGGATGATGTGGAAAGCATTAATTAAATAAATTTTAATTTATTTAATTAATTTGGATAGAAGGGATTAAAGAGGTGATTAATTAAATAAATATAATTTATTTAATTAATTGGATGGTGATGATGGAGAAAAAGGATAAATTAATTAAATAAATATTAAATTTATTTAATTAATTTGGAAAAAGGATAAAAATGGGATAAAGAGGGATTAGTTAAATAAATATAATTTATTTAACTAATGAGGTGATGGAAGGGGGTATGTAAGGGTCCTAGGACAAAATGTCTCATAAGGTGATGTCTCAAGTGGTGTCAAAAGGTGATGTCACAAGACATGTCAATTTTAGGTGTCTATATTTTGCCCCTCTTTGAGATGATGTTGTGACTAAGAGAAGTAACATCATTTCAAAGAAGATAAGGTATGGATGGTGGAAAAAAGTATGTTCCAGCCACTTGAAAGAGTGACAGGGAAGAATAGATGAAGGATAGGATGATGATGTAAGAATAAGATGATGCCCCCTCAAGAGGATAGGCGGGTTGGAAGAACACGGGTAGGCTCTCAAAATGAAATGAAAGGGATTGGTCAAGGAGATGGAGAAAGAAAGATAGGGATGGATGAAAGAGATGAATGATACATTATGTTGTAATGAGGTGAGAAACCATATAGTTTATATAGCACTAGACATTATGCACCAAGGTATAAAGACCAAGATGACGATGTGTCATGTGCACCCATCATAATACAACTTTGTCTAGACGTATGAGGAAGGACACTTTGAGCATTAATGTCCAAGTGCACAAAAGGTATGATATGACCTTAGATGCAAAGGATATGCAAAAAATTATTCCATCATACACAAGATATGAATATTAGCTGGAATGATAAGAACTCAATACAAATGCAAGATAAATGATAACACACACAAGCAATCAAGAAAGCATGCACAAATGATTCAAAAACAAACAAGGCATTGCCCCTATCAAGCTGTAAACCAATGAACAATCGATCGATTGATGATGATGATGCTAGTGTTGTTGGCCATGTGAAGCAACACCAGGATTGATCTGACAAGGATATTGTTGACATTATGGGGAATGATATATCCCTAGATCAACACAAGGATGTGGGAACGATATATCCCATTGGTGATTTGATTGATTGATGATTGATTGGAGTAATTATGATTGATGATGATGCTAGTGTTGTTGGCCATGCGAATGAACACCAGAATTTGATTGATAAGGATAGTGTTGACATGGTGGGGAATGATATATTCTTAGATCAACACAAGGATGTGGGAACAATATATCCCATATGATGATGATGATTAATTGATTGATTGATTGATTCAGTTTACAACAAGGCTAGGATCAAGACCAAAGGATGTGATTGGATAATTTGGCTTGATTGATTAGCTAGAATGGTATGGATTAAAGATGACTTGCATTTGGATTTATTGCTTGGATTTTTGTTTTGGATATTTGATTTTTTTTGGATTTTTGCAAAAAAAATTAGTTTTTTTGGTTTTTTGGATTGTTTAATTTTTTGTGTTTTTTTGGTTTATGGAAATATTTAATTTTTTTGGAGTTTTGAGATGGCATTGGATTACAATGTAAATATCCTTTGTGCTAGACACCAATGACAAGGGAAAACCAAGTCTAGATGCAAGGATGAAGGTGTGATTGGATGGAGGTATAAAGGATGGGAGATAGTAAATAGGATGGAATACTCATGATAGATGGATGGATAAAAGGATAAGCAAGAGTGGATGGTATGTATGAAAGGTTTAGGATGTGATATCCAAAGACTATGTTGCATAGGAATAACATGCCCCATTCTAGGTAGTATGCTTAGGATTTTGCATGACAAAGCTTATGACAAGAGGATTGATTGGAACGAATTGGTTAGAAAGGATGAGTCATATCAAGAGATATCCAAATAGTTTTTCAACATTTTGCCCCTATGTCTTTATCAAGATCAAAAGGAGGAAGGGAGGATGGATGGATACAATGGGATAGGTATGGAGATATGATATGACGGATATGATGGGATGAGATAGGTAGGAAGGGAATGATGGGTTGGAAATGATAGGTTGGGTGAGACAACTTGCCCCCAAGTGTAAGTCACATAGATAAGCAACCTACACATGATTCCTATTTGCTAGGTTTTTATCATGGTACTTATCCAAGTTGCCACCAAGGTGGTTTTCACCATTGGACAAAGGATTTCTCTTTGCTATTTTGATTTTTTTTTCTTTTTTTTCTTTTTTTTAAATTTTTTTATTTATTTTTGGGATATTTGGATGGGATGGGTGGATATGGACAAGAAGTATTTGGAAGAGGATGGGAACTCAAGCTTCTATCTCTATGAAAGGTAATAGTCCCATTAGAGATGGATGTCACACATGGACCATGTCAAATGTCATTATGCTCATAGATATTGGTAAGGGATTGCATGAAAGGGAGATGGAGTAAGAAGATAGTAGATTAGGATGTGGGTTATGAAAGGTTTATGGAAGGATGGATGGTAGGGTAATGGATTATGATGTGGATTATGTTGTTATATGGAGCCTAATCAGACTTGGAGGTTAAATTTACCCCATTTTTATCAGCGCGGTTTCCCCCCAAATTATTTAACGGGGTCAAGGGGCAGTGCCCCTTGCAGGGATTTGGGGGCAACAACCCCAAGACAAGGTCAAGGGGCAGTGCCCCTTGCGGGGTCAAGGGATAGCACCCCTGGTGTGCTCCCTATCATGATACAGGGTAGGATCAAGGGACAGTGCCCCCGAAACCTCCAATGATTTTTTGTTATTTTATAAAAGCATCGGGAGTTATTTTCTGTTGGCCGACATAAAAAACCCTATTTTTGTAACCAACATAAGGCTTGATAAAAATGGCTAAGGGTCAAGGTTTTTGTTGATGTATTATAGCATTTTGCAGTGGTATTGAGTTGCAAGGATTACTGGTTGTAATCGGTTTGATTTACTGGATAATAATATTGGACTCTCTATTGGTGGATGTAGCCCGAGTTTGGGTGAACCACGTTAAAACTTGTCTCTTGCTGTTATTATTTCTATGTATTTTCATTCCTCTGTTTAATCTTTATTTGCATTTGATTGATATCTTCTGCATGCAATTCCTAACAGATTATAGATGGAAGGATAGTGGATTATGAAAGGTTCATGCAAGGATGGATAGCGGATTATGATGTGAATTATGGATGGAAGGATAGTGGATTATGATGTGGATTATGGATGGAAGGATTATGCAAAAGCATGGACCATAGGGATAGGATGGGTGAAATATGTAGGATAGTGGATGAAAGATGAGGAGATGGAGGTATGTGGGAATGTTGTGGAATGGAAAAGAACCAAGACCAATGATTGCACACACCGTATTGGATTTTGAAGAATTTTATTGGAAGGGGGAGTTGGGATTAATGGAGATTATTTCTTAGGGGATTTCATTATGGATTTAGGAACCCAAATGAACTTAGGATTATTATGATTTTCACATTGGGATTTTTGGATGGAATAGAATTTTTGGATGCATCATTTGACTTGATTTCTTTTTGCTTAGGGACCCAAACCATTTTATTTTTGGACTTTATATTTTAGAGGTATGGGCTTGGGTAGCCTTTTAGATGGATTTTGCGTTGATTCTTTGCATTAGTGCCCTAAGGCATGAGGATCGTTAGAATTTTTGGATTTATAGTTAGAGGCATCTAAATTTTAATTTTTGAATCCCATGGGTTTGGTAGAAGCTTCATGTTTAGACGATATGTGCATCCGTTGATCATGATTAGGAATGTGAGGGAATTTATGAGTAGAGGGATGAAAAGTGAATTTGTGGATAAATGGATAAGGGGATTTGAGGATGGGGATATTAGGCATTGGAAGGAGTGGAGGTAAAGTTGTTTGGAGGATAGGGATATTAGGAGTTGGAAGGAGTGGAGGTAAAGTAGATGGAGGAAGGTGTATGGTCACATGATTTTGGGATTTATATGACAATGGAAGAGGAATGGAAACATATGTTTGGGGAATATGATAAGGTGTACTTAGCTTGGGATGAAAAGAAGTGGATTTAGAAGGCATGGAAGAAGTACCAACATCTTGGGATTGTTTTCCTTGGGGTATATAACCAAGGCCATATGATCATGGAGGGACTTTGACATGGATGTGCTCCACAACACCTTGTTCATGAAGGCCTAATTCTTTACCTTGATAATTCATGTTTTGGAGTATGCGATGTACAATAGGCTTATGGGTGTCTTGGACACTAGACGTGAGCTTATTATTTGATGGGGAGGGTGAGGTTGTGGATAAAGTTTGTTTCTCTCCTAAGGAAGAACATTCATGGATGAAGTTAGTAAGACCAATGGGATATGATAATGGATTTGAAATATAGTCGATAGTGGGTGATGAAGGATCATTAGAATCTTGATTATCATTATTCTCATTAAGATCCAAGCTATTTTTTATCATCTATGTTTACGTGGGACCCAAGTGTCGTCATCATAGATAATATCTTGATCATAAAGAAGATATAGGTTATGGATAGGTTGAACTTGGATTACTTGCTCATGGTTAGGAACTTGATCATGGATAATATCTCGATCATAGAAAATATATAGGTTATGGATGGGTTGAACGGGTGTGCTCTGATTATACTCTTGACATAGCTCTTGATTTTCTTGAATGGGAGTGGAAGACTCTTGTATAGGCTTGATAGGTTCTAGATGGTCAACAACATGAGCGTATAATGGAACTTGACTTGGACTCATGGTGGGAGACTCCTCAATAGGCTTGATGGGTTGTGGACTACATGATGTATTTGGAGGACTAGACATAATGTTTGAAGGTTCTTTGATAGTCCCAATGATAGGAATTTGATGACATGGAGATAGTTGATTCCTAGCTAATAGCCATTGTATCACATCCTTCATAAGTGTATGGGTGGATGGACAATATAATGGATAGATAATAAGGGTGGAAGTTGTAGGCTTATGATTAGGATTAGGTGGTGGGATAATGATAGTGGATGGATTAGGATTAGGTCGACGGATAATAGGAGGGCATTTTGTAGGCTTTGGATTAGATGGAGGGATAATGGGATTGGATGGAGTGAATTTATGATTAGGATTTGATAGAGGAGTAATGGAATTGGACATATTAGGATTTGGATTGGATGGAGGGATAATAGAATTAGATGAATTGGGATTTGGACTAGATGGAGGGATAATGGGATTGGATGGATTAGGATTAGGATTACATGGAAGGTTTGATGTGTTGGGATTTAAGTGGGTTATGGATTGGCTTAATGGATTAGGACTTAGAAGGTTGGAAGGATTTTGTGATGGAGGTGCTATGGGGATGGATGTATGAGGGGAATTAGTAGATGGATTGGGTTGGCATGAGGATGGGGGTGACACAGAGGATTGGGATGATTTGGCATGCTTAAGCTTTAAACCATAAATATGAAGCTCGAAGACATGGTCAAAAAACGGGGGATAATGGATTGTCTTATGACCTTTGATCCTATGGTATGCAAAATAGTCATGTTTATTGTACCCAGGGGAATTAAATGTACTTTCCTCGCATGGTTTGATTATAAGAAGTTTGATGAGTTTTATTTTAAGCATCCATTGTAAAAGTATCTCGGCCTCATCTTTTGGTGGAGGATTGGAGGAATATGGTGAAGGTAATGAAGGGCTTGATGGATTAGAAGGTTGATGGACCAATTGATTAGGAGTGGGATTACATGGTGGTGTTGGTATAGGATTAATAGGCTCTTAGATAGGCATTTGGTTGGATAGTGATGGAGTATACCCATAGGATGCATAAGCTAGAGTGGTGTTCCTCTTGTTAAAGGTAGCATGACGACTTAAGGACACTTGATCTTGGTGCAAAGGATAACTTTGACTTGCATGTTCTTGTTGTGAAGGAACTTGATAGTCTTGTAAATGGATTTGGGGTTGAGGTGAAATGTTGGGATAAGTAGTGTGATGATCTTGGGGTATGGATTGATATGTATATTGGTTGATATTGGAAGAAGTGGGGTAGGTTGATGTAGGAGTAACTTGATATGTGGTTGGATTAGGTTGGTATGATGATGCAGGTGACACATAGGATTGAGGTAGAAGTTGTTGATGTTGTGTTGATAAAGGTATAATGGATGATGTGTTAGATGAAGTTTGTGGTTGTGGTTGTTAAATGGATAGGGGTTGTGTTTGTGTTTGTGTTTGTTGGGCAGCTAGGAATTGTTGGAAAAGGGATTGTTGTTGATGTTGGATGGTGGCTTGTTGTTGTTGTATTTGTTGGAGTATGGTTTGTAGTTGTTGTTTTAGGGTGATGACTTATTTTTGTTGGATGATTTGTTGGTCTAGGAGTTGTTCTTGTTGGAATTGTTGGTGTTGTTGTGTGGTAGTGACTTGTTTCTTTCTATATAACATCCTAATTTCATCAAACATTCTTTGGGTGCCATAAGGATCATGCTCTAGGATCTTATTTTATAGTGTTGGGATGGTTTTATACATATATTTAAGTCTTTGTAGCTAGGCTTGTTCTTCAAAATATGCATCATGATCTACAAGGTGCTCATCATCATTGTGAGGAAATTGGGGACCTCCTATGAAAGAAAGCTAGGTGTACAGAAATCGCTTCCTACACTAATATAATGAGGAGAGGGCTATGTAAATTCAATTTAATTCTTACAACTATAGAAACATAGAACATCTAACAGAGATATAGTAGCAATACACATGAACCAGAAAGAAGACAGAAGAAGAGAGACAAATATTTAACATGGGGAAAACCCTTATTGGGTGAAAAACCCCACACTCAGAAACCTGCACAATGTATTATCAAAACAAAGAATGTTTACAACACACTTGCAATGCAATCTTCAATGGTGTTTGACACTCATATCTTGAGTCAATCTAGTAGAGTAACAGTACCTGTAAAACCTATGATACTTCTCCACCTTCAAGCACCTGTTTATATAGAATATACAAGGCAAAATAGGTATTATCTTGGAATGGGCATCCAACTTGGCCTCATGGCCCAAAACCCATGACTAAGGACACTTGGTCAACATTGTAGAATGTTCCTGACACTTGTCCATAGCTCCCATCCCAAAGATTTTGCCTATTTCCAAAATGGGCTATGATAGATGCTCTTACAACACTTATGACCGTCATAGAATCTGTCATAGCGATTACAACTTACAGTTGTAAGAGAATATGTCATACACAGGCTATAAATAGCATATTCTCTTACAACATGTCATAGTCCACCTTGGGGCACCCAAATATTCCTTTATCAAAGATGCTTCATGACACATGTCTTCACCTGTCTTACAACCTTCTATTTTTTACTCTTACATGTTATAACTTTGTCATAGGAATCTATCATAACCGTTTCGGTCAAACATTCCCTTACACAACATGAAAGATGCCGA
The DNA here is from genome assembly GCA_027924645.1 of Cunninghamia lanceolata. Taxonomy (NCBI): domain Eukaryota; kingdom Viridiplantae; phylum Streptophyta; class Pinopsida; order Cupressales; family Cupressaceae; genus Cunninghamia; species Cunninghamia lanceolata. Next base: position 30,972,755 of record BSBN01000261.1, on the reverse strand, counting down.
CACATGGCAAAATGCTCCTACCACAAAGTGGGACACCTATCTCCTCATGTGAGTAAAAAATTACAAGTTGTCATCTTCCATGTAGGATGACACATCACTGTGCCACATCCCACAAAATGACAATATGGAATTTACAATTTATTTACAACATAGGCAATGAATAAATATATACAAACATAAATAATGCAAGGAATTACCAAGGTTGAGACACCTTAATTCCCAACATTCTCCCACTTATCAAACACCTTGTAAGAGCCAATAGAATAACAAGATTTAACTTCTATAGGCCGAGAGGCCCATAGACTCCGAACACCATCTAAATTTCTTTATGCCCACTGGTTTTGTCAATGCATCTACAACATTCTTCAAAGTATCTATCTTCTCCAAATTTACCTTTCCATCCTCAACCATGTCTCACATGAAGTGAAATTGAACATCAATGTGCTTGGTTCTAGCATGGAAAGTTGGATTCTTCGCAAGGCAAATTGCACTTTGACTGTCACAACTGATCGTGATCTGACTTGCATCAACACCAATATCTAAACATAATCTCTTAATCCAAATGGCTTCCTTACAAGCATGATTTTCTGCCATATACTCAACTTCTGTCATGGACAAAGCAACAACAGGTTGTCGTTTACTCATCCAACTAATAGCACCACCAAACAGTGTAAAAAAAAGCACTGGTGGATCTCCTGTTGTCAATGTCACCTGCCCAATCTGAATCCACAAAACAACGAATATCAATAGAATGCGAAGGTCCTGAAACATTACCATGGTAGCATATGGAATACTCAGAAGTACCCCTCAAATATCTGAACACTCACTTAACTGCATCCTAATGAACTTGTCGAGGATTAGCCATAAATCGACTAATGACTCCCACTGCTTGGGCAATGTCTGGTCTTGTGCAGACCATAGCATACATCAAACTACCAATAGCACTAGCATAAGGTACTCTGCTCATGTCCTCCACCTCACTAGGAGATTTTGGACAATCCTCAATAGACAACTTTGTCCCTAAAGAAATAGGAACACACAATGGTCTACAATCTGCCATGCTGAACCTATCCAACACAATCTTCACATAATTACTCTGGCTTAACCAAAGTTTTCTGTTGGTTCTGTCTCTTCTGATTTCTATTCCTAGAATGTACCTGGCTGCCCCTAAATCTTTCATTTCAAACTGTGCTGACAACTGAGATTTGAAATTAGAAATCATATTCTTACCCTTCCCAATGAGCAACACATCATCAACATGCAGTGCAACAATGAGAATACGATCACCATCAAACTTATAATATACATAGTGATCTGATTTCAATCTCACAAATCCAATAGACAACACAAAGGCATCAAACTTCAAGTACCATCTCCTAGGGGATTGTTTCAAACCATACAAAGACTTCTAAAGCTTGCAAACCAAATTTTCTTTACCTTTCACCATGTAATGCTTTGGTTGTGACATGTAGATTTCTTCCTCCAAATCACCATGAGGGAAAGTTGTCTTCACATCCATCTATTCTACCTCTAAGTCATAAGCTACTGCAAGATACAACAGGAATTGAATGGATGTCAACTTTGCAATGGGAGAGAATATCTCACCATAATCTATACCCTCCACTTGTGAATACCGCTTCGCAACCAATCTGGCCTTATACTTCTCAACACTGCCATCTACACCAAATTTCTTCTTGAACACCCATTTGCATCCAACGGGTTTCCATCCAGGAGGCAAAGGCACCAAGTCACAAGTTTGATTCTTTTCCAAAGAATCCATTTCATCCTCCATGGCCTCCTTCTAGGAACCTACATCTTTCATGTCCATAGCCTCTAATACAGTTCTAGGTTCATCACTATTAGTAAGCAAAGCAAAAGCACAACTAGAATCAAGCAATGTAAAACCAAACCTTTCAAGTTGCTTTCTTATCCGTGTAGACCTCCTCAAGAGCTGAGGTTGAGGTTCAGCTTCTTCATCTGAGCTTTCAGAGATGCAAGAGCTCTCCTCATCATCAGGTCCAACATTGTCTTTCTGTTCAGTCTTCTCAAGGGTAGCAGGAAACTGAACAACATTCTCTTTCTTTTCTTTTTCTTTTGGTTGTAAAATAGTGGAAGAAGGTGTAAGCTCTCTGAAGATGACACTTTTTCTATACAACACTTTTTCAGTGACAAGGTCCCAAAGCTTGTATCCTTTCACACCGAGACCATAGCCAATGAAGATACACTTAACAGCCTTGTTCTCCAATTTTGACCACTTCTCCCTAGGTACATGTGCATATGCCTCACAACCAAAAACACGAAGATGCCTTATTGAAGGATTTCTACCAGACCACACCTCCATGGGTGTCTTTCCAACAAGAGCTGATGTAGGAGATCTATTTACAAGATAGAAAGCAGTGGCAACAGCTTCAGCCCAAAACTTTTGTTGTAGGCCAGCTCCACTAAGCATACTCCTAGTCTTCTCCATCAGTGTCCTATTCATCCTCTCTACAACTCCATTTTGCTATGGGGTGTATGGAGTTGTCTTATGTCTTTAAATCCCAAGTTCTTTGCAATATTTATCAAATTCTATAGAACAGAACTCACCACCGTTGTCAATTCTCAAACACTTAATCTTTTTACCAGTCTAATTTTCAGCAAAGGCCTTAAACTCCTTAAACTTACTATAGACTTCAGATTTGCTTCTGAGAAAATAAATCCATGTCCTTCTACTGTATTCATCTATGAAAGATATAAAATATACAAATTTTGATAACGAAGGAACATTAACAAGACTAAATATATCAGAATGAACAAGGTCCAACACACTAGAAGACTTATGAGCACTCGAATAAAACTAAACACGGTTTTGTTTGCCATATATGCAATGTTTGCAAAAGTTAAACTCAAGGTTACAATCATCTAACCCCTCAATGAGGTTTTTATTTTTCAAGGTACACAAACCCTTCTCACCAATGTGGCCAAATCTCTTATGCCATAACATTGTCTTTTCAACAGGAAGCTTAACTTCCAAGGCGTGATTACAAACATCAGAACTAGAAACAACAGATTTCTTAACTACTCATTCAAATGGTAGGGATGAAGTGACCGATGCCCTCTTCCTTGAGTCAGAAGAACTATTGCATTGTGAAATGCATGCCTCCAGCTGAAACAAAGTACCTCTCCTAGTACCCTTAGCAAGCACCATAGCTCCTCTAGTCATCTTGCATCCTTCTTTCGAAAAGATAACCTGCACACCTGCATCATTCAACATACTTATAGAAAGCAGGTTCCATGCTAAGCCTGGGATATGCATAACCCCAGAGATCCCCTTTACTCATCCATCATGGAATTGGATAGTGACTCTTCCACGACCAATGATCTTTAGATGAGAGTCATCACCCAAGTACACCTTTACACCATTGAACTCCTCATACTTAGTGAACCAGCCTCGATGCGAGGTCATGTGGAATGATGCACCAGAGTCAATCAGCCACACATCATCAGATGCATGGGTTGCCAGGGCTGTGATGAAAACATCACCATCATCTTGTGACTTGTCAGAATTTGAATCTAGGGTCTTCTTCTTCTTTTTCTTTTCTTCTTTGCATTCCTTTCAGAAATACCCAGATTTACCACAGTTCCAATAGATAGGCTTGGACTTTCCAGGAGATTTGGATCTCCCACGGGATTTGGATCTACCCTTCTCAACTTTCTTGTCCTTCTTTTTCCCTTTCTCCTTGGGTCTTCCAAGAACTGCAAGAGCATCTTTAGCTACATCAGAAGACTTTCTCTGCATCTCTTCGGATAACAATGAAAAAACCACTTCATCCATTTTGAATGTGGATGTGGTGCTTCTAATCGCCATGATAAGGTGATCCCACAAGTCCGGCAAAGAACAAAGCAAGGTCATAAAGTGATCCTCCTCTTCCATCTTCACACCAATAGATGTCAATTGTGCAACCAGCATGTTAAAAGCATTCATATGTTTAGCAATGGATCCTCCATCCTCCATTTGAAGGGAATACAACTTCTTTCTCAAAAAAAGTTTTTTAACCAGGGATTTGGCTTGATACACATCTCCCAACTTCTTCCAAAGCAAGTTTACAGTTTTCTCCTCATGGACATTTAACAAGACAGAATTAGCAAGACTAAGTCTTATGAGACCCTTAGCCTTCTGATCCTTCAGATCCCAATCATCTTGTGACATTGTAGCTAGTTTAGTTCCATTAACACTTTCCCAAAGGTCTTGGTCGACAAGCATGTCTTCCATCTTGAACTTCCATAGCTCAAAATTAGTGCCATTGAATTTCTCCACTTCAAACTTTTCGGATGTACTTGCCATCTCCTTGTTGTAATAGAATTTAGAATACTCGATACAGACTCCCACTCAACTTAAGATCAGCTCAAAAACCCCTACCCAATAGCTAAGACCAAAACTGGCCAGGCTCTGATATCAACTAAAAGAAAGCTAGGTGTGCAGAAATCGCTTCCTACACTAATATAATGAGGAGAGGGCTATGAAAATTCAATTTAATTATTACAACTACAGCAACATAGAACATCTAATAGAGATATAGTAGCAATACACATGAATTAGAAAGAAGACAGAAGAAGAGAGACAAAGATTTAATGTGGGGAAAACCCTTATCAGGTGAAAAACCCTACACTTAGAAACCTGCATAATGTATTATCAAAACAAAGAATGTTTACAACACACTTGCATTGCAAGCTTCAATGGTCTTCGACACTTGTATCTAGAGTCAATCTGACAGAGTAATAGTACCTATAAAACCTGTGATACTTCTCCACCTCCAAGCACCTATGTATATAGAATATACAAGGCAAAATAGGTACTATCTTGGAATGGGTGTCCAACTTGGCCTCATGGCCCAAAACCCATCCCTAAGGACACTTGGTCAACATTGTAGAATGTGCCTGACACTTGTCCACAACTCCCATCCCAAAGGGTTTGCCTATTTCCAAAATGGGCTACGACAAATGCTCTTAAGACACTTACGACCGTCATAGAATCTGTCATAGCGGTTACAACTTATAGCTGTAAGAGAATCTGTCATACGCAGGCTATAAATAACATATTCTCTTACAACATGTCATATTCCACCTTTTGGTGCCCAAATATGCCTTTTTCAAAGATACTTCATGACACATGTCTTCACCTGTCTTACAAGCTTCTATTTCTAACTCTTACATGTCATAACTTTGTCATAGGAATCCGTCATAACCGTTTCAGTCAAACATTCCCTTACACAACATGAAAGATGCTGACACATGGCAAAATACTCCTACCTCAAAGTGGGATGCCTATCTCCTCATGTGAGGACAAAATTACAAATTGTCATCTTCCATATAGGATGACACATTATTGTGCCACATGCCACAAAATGACAATATGGAATTTACAATTTATTTACAACATAGGCAATGAATAAATATATACAAACATAAATAATGCAAGGAATTACCAAGGTTGAGACACCTTAATTTCCAACATCCTAGGATTGTGATTTTGGGTTTTGGATTTGTCCTAGGCTTGTTAATGATCACAACCATTTTGATAAGTGATATATTAGATGGGGCTTAAGAATGGGATTATGATTAGAATGATGAAGAATGGAGTGTAATTAATATTATGTGGATAAATTTGGATTAAGACAATGATGTAGGATGATATAAGGTTATGACTAGGATGATGAAATGGATGAAATTGATTGGATTGGAACTAGAATTATGATGTGGAGTGATTAGGATATGAGATAGATGAAATTGATAGGATTATGAATAGAGTGGGATTGATTAGATTGTGATGGAGGATTAAAATTATTAGGGATGAGGTGGATAAGATGGGTGATTAGGATGACTAGAGTAGAGTGATTAGATGCTCAAGAGATGATGAAGATGGATAAGGAGGATGAATTGGATGGTTAGGAATAATGGGATTGGATGACTTCAAATGATTGGGATAGATGGATAAATGAGGTGATTAGTATGAATGATTAAGATGATTAGGATTGTTAAGGATGATTACTATGATATATGGATGAATAAGATTAGATAAGTGACTAGGATGATGGTGATTAGATTGAGAGGATTAGAAGAAATTGAACTGGATTGGATGATGATTATGATGATGTGTATATGGGAAGTAGGATTATTAGGGATAATGGAATGGATAATAAGGATGATTAAGATAATGAGGGTGCATACTTAGGATGATTACAGTTTGAATTATGATGAAAGTGACTTGGATTAGGATGAGAGTGATGACAAGGATAATTAGGATGATGTGGAATTAATATGTTTATAGATTGACATAGGCACTTGCAAACAAAAGATTCCACATGTACATGCATAGATCACACACACAAGACACAATAGCAAGTTTGACTTTCAAGATTGATTGATGGATTTATGAAGACACTTGAAGACACATCAACAAGCCTAATATTAGTCAAATGGTTGTGGATAAGAGGTCTTAAGATAGGATGAACAAGTGCTAAGGATGTCCCCAATATACACAAGGTACGAGGGGCCTAATTTCATGAAATGAAAGTGAAATAATGCCACACAACTGGGAGAAAGGGATAACCCACCCTTCACCTTCACTTCCCTAAGGTATAAAGTTCTTGGGGGCTTAGCCCAAATGACAAGATTCAAACTTCCAAGAGGTGTGTCTTTCGATTCACTCCTCACTTTTTATACTTCGTTAGAAGTATAAACTAGAGTTGAGGTCATCCCTTGGAGTGGTGTGTCTCCAAGTAGGCCTCCTAAAAGGGTGACAAAATAAAATCAAGTGGTGTTTTTGATCTCCAAGATCACTTTGTAGTGCAAGGAGAGAGCATACGTACACACTTGACTCACACTCACAATGTTTATTTACCCTTAGAAATTGAAATGTGTGTGTGAAGATGAATGTGAGTAAAGGATTTTTTTGATTCCCAAGATCACACTAAGTGCAAGGGAAGAGCATACAACACACTCAAATACACCAAACAAATCAAGCACAAGTTCATTTTATGTCCAAGCCCAAATGTGATGATGCAAACACATGTTCATTTTATGTCTAAGATTCAAGTATGATGATGCAAACAAGAGTTCATTTTAAGCCCAAATTGAAGTGTGATATTGCAAACAAGTTCTTTGATCAATTGAGAATGAAAAAGTTAGATTGTGTGCACCTGTAATGTTTGTCTTCAGATTTAATGATGATGTAGCTCCTCAAGTCTTCCTCTATTCTGCCAAATAAAAAAGGAACCAAACAACTTGCAAACCTAATTGTTAGAGTGAAAAAGATAAATCTAGAAAATTATGATAATTATGGATAGGTATAGAAAATTGGATGTGATGATCATATTCTATGCAAAATTCTACGCATTTTCAAAAAAGATTGTCAAAATTTATTGAGATATGCAAAAGTTATAGCGATTTAAAGATTGCAATGAAAGGGTGCATTTAACTGATAATACTTGATAAACCTAGTAAAATCAACTGATGAGATCTATACCACTATGAATTTGGGTGAACCATCTTTCCAATGCTTCTGGTTTCATGAAAATATGACCTGTTATGCAAAAGTTATGCAAAAAAAAAGAAAAAAAGGCCCTATTTTGGCATGTAGGAGGGCAAGGGTCTGCCCCTAGTGGTTACGCTGACCACTAGCAGTTTAGATGATTTCAGGTCACATGTCTAGTGGTTAAGTTTAGGTGGTTAGCATTTTATAGTTGCAATTCCATCCTAACCGCTATTGGTCTCCATATGTTCACATGTAAACACTGACATAGGCAGATAACAAATGTTAGAAGATATAATAAATTTAACTATATACAGGAAATGTTGTAGTCAGATTAGCGTAGGGAATTAATATTAAAATAAATGCAACTATGATAAAAAAATGTTATGGGGAGCCTCATCATGGGCATCTAAAGGCGTGGTTCACAGCAATAATAAACGTGAATTTTAATGCCACAGATTGTCTAGATGGATTGCTCAGTGCCTTGTTTAAATAAAGATCTGGCGGCTAAAGAATGATTACCATCAGTCGAAGATACATAGTGGTATAGACCAGTGGTCAAAGGCAATAAAAAATTGTTGAGTCATGGATAATGGAGACTATGTGTGGGAAGGTTTGGATATTTGGAGGTTTTGACCATTTTTTAAAGCTAAGAACCGGTGGTTAGGATCACAAATTGGCAGTTAAGATTTCAATGAATTATTGGCAGTCTAGATTAAAGTGAATGTTGCGAACCAATGTGTAAAACCTATGGTAAAAACCCTTACACCTACTATTAGTGAATATTTCTAGACTAGTAAACATGGCCAAAGTGTCCAGGGCCCTCACGACTATTAGGAACTTCTGCCCCTCGCAGTTAAATCTTTTTCTCGTTTGAGCGATAGGTAAGATTTTAAATTTGTAGATACCTGACCACAATGCCCTACAAATAAACAATCATGCAATGTAAAACTGGGGAACAAAAACATAAGCTATAGACTAGACATCCCGTGGGAAGATTAAACCTTGACATATGTGTAAAAAAGAAAGTGGTTTGAAGGCTTGGAGGTTGCGATAGGAGCAGAGGGATAAGGGAAGTGGTGGCTGGGGGTAACCAAGGGTGATGCGATGGATATGGGAGGTGGTGATCGAGGCTGGGACATGGCGACAGGGCTTGGATTGGAGTGGTGATGGTCAACAAAAGTGAAAAGGAGAGCAGTAGTCCGTGACGGTGAGTGGTGGTATCGACGAGGTTTGAAGGCATCGGTGAAGGGTGGGTGTTGGAGGTGAGAGGAGGCGATGGAGGGTGCTAGGACATCGACAAAAGGTTATGGGGAGGCCAGGTGATGGTGACTAGGGGATCAAGGTGTCAATTACAGATGTAGGGAAGGCAGTCGACAGGGGTTTGAAGATTTTAAATCAGTTAGCGAAAGCTTGCAGGCGTATGAAAATCAAATGTTAAAACATTTGGAATAGTAAAAAATTACAATAATCAAAACTATACGCCAACCAAAGAAAAATTGATATGTCGAATATTTGATGCAAGCAAAAAAATACAAAGACTGTAGATTGACTTAGGGGGTCGTACGGCACCATATGGATCCATACAGTACGACCCTGTAAAGGGGCTGAAACTAGAAAAAATTGCAAAAATTTATAGTTTTGGAAACCTAGACTGTTTTATGTCAAAATTCGCCTACGAGGCCTCCCAAACTCAACGGTGATGTCAGATTTGGCGTAGGAGGTGACCTATAAAAATTGATTACCAAATCTTGACACAAAATAGGTTAGATCCATAAAAGAAAGCACATAAACTTGTAAATGACAAGGGTTAGACCAGTGGGGAGTACCAAAAATGTATGCAAAAAAATGGATCAAAGATAATAAGAAGATAAATGCAATAAACCCCAAATACCTTCACATTCAAACCAAGTCCTTCACACTTGATAGAACAGAGTAGATGCGCCCTAATCTACTAGCTATGTTCTCTATGATATGCAAGATTGATAGAATGATAGGATGTGTTGATTGCTCATGATTTCTGCAGCTTAACACTAGTATAAGGATGATGGATATGAGGATCGAGAGTGATTTCGACAGCATGATGATACTTGAAGTGCAGATCCCCCAAATGGCTTGGTTGAGGCTTCATTTATAGGAGGTGAGGGATAGGAATGGATGGCTAGGATTAGATGAGACATGGATCAAGGCTTAGAGTTGTCATGTGACAAGTCTCACATAAGGGTTGAATGAGAGGAATTAAGTCAAGGATAAGGATTAAGAATCTTTTAGAGGCTTCCTTGTGATAAGGATTTCTAGAAGCTTCTAATCATGTGAGGATAAGAACAAATGGGGAATTAAATAATAAAATTATTTAATTTTTCGAGAGGGATGATGTGGAAAACATTAATTAAATAAATATTTAATTTATTTAATTAATTTGGATAGAAGGGATTAAAGAGGTTATTAATTAAATATATATAATTTATTTAATTAATTGGATGAGGATGATGGAGAAAAAGGATAAATTAATTAAATAAATATTAAATTTATTTAATTAATTTCGAAAAAGGATAAAAATGGGATAAAGAGGGATTAGTTAAATAAATATAATTTATTTAACTAATGAGGTGATGGAAGGGGGTATGTAAGGCTCTTAGGAAAAAATGTCTCATACGCTGATGTCTCAAGTGATGTCAAAAGGTGATGTCACAAGACATGTCAAGTTTAGGTGTCTACAGTAGGCTTTTGCATCATTCTAACATTAGTATTAGTACTTGAACATGATATTTAATTAAACCATGCATTGTATAATCATCTAGGTATACTTCCAAAAGGTTGTGAATAAAGTACTTGAATGCACTTATCATGATTTTGTTGAACATTGCAGGTGCGTTCTTTAAACCAAATGGCATTACAATATACATAAATGATCCTCATTTAGTCACAAATGTAGTTTTTAGCTAGTCTTCTTCCTAGATTTTGTACTTGGTGACACCTTGAGAATCTATCTATAAATGAGTAGATCTCCCTTCATGCTATTGATTCTAGCATTTCTTCTATTAAAGGGGTTGGGAAAGGGTCATGGATACAAGCTTTATTCAATTCCTTAGAGTCAACACACACCCTTATTTCACTGGTTTCTTATGTTGTACCACCATAGTGCTTATCCACTCTACATCTTACATAGGTTTGTTAATACCCCCTACTAATATTTTGTCTAGTTTCGCTTTTACTCTTATTTTGAAATTAGGATTCAATCAATATGGTCTCTTCCTTTGTAGTCTTGCTCCTTCCTCAACTGTATTTTCATCATTACTATCTCCTATTTTATGCCTTTAAGATTAGTAAAAGTCTAAGAAAATAAGTCTTTGTATTCCTTTAACACTTATGTCACTTGTATTACATGTCTTTCATCCCAGTAATGTCCAATTTTGGCCAATTTGGGGCTTACTCCTGAAGCTATATTTTCTTCTCCAATCCTTAGCGGCTCATTGAAGTATTTATTTTTTGGTGCATTAGGAGAAGCTATCTTCCTTTATCCTTCCTCCACTTCTACTTTCAAGTTTTGAGGGTTTTCTTCTTCTTCAGGTTCCACAGTCTTTCTAGATGTATCGCATAATGTTTGCAGTGGTACTTCCACCTTATCCATCCATTCTATCAAGTTCAAAATGCATTTTTCCCTTGGTGGAATAGTCTTATGTTCCTTGTTAATAACTGCTTCTATCAAAGATAGACTTATTTATTTCATCTTTTGGAGCACGTTGTGAAGCAGTTTGTGATGTCTGTAGAAAGTAATTTTTTTACAAATGTCATTTTGCACCATGATCCAACTTCTTATTTCTCCTCTATTTTGTTGGTTAATAAACTAGGTTTTTGTAATAGGTGATAGTTTCCAATAGAAAAGTTGGGTGCACTATCTTTCATCATATCCTCTCCTATTAGACCATTACCTTATGCAAATTTATATATGTATCTCAGGTTCTATCTTGTCACAATATTTTGGAGTGAGTTTCTAGTCTCCTAGTAAATACCTAGTTCTTACAAGAACCCTAAATGCTTTCCAAGTTGGTATGTTAGGTTTGTGAGTGTTCGCCCATATTGTTGCACTACATGCTAGAGTGTCTTGAAGGGATTCTAGTCTCAGATCTTTCTTTCCAAATATCTTCTCCATACCTTCTAGGTATGTCAACAAGTCTCATGCTCTAGAGTATCAAAGAAGCTTAATATGTGAGATACCATGTGAGATGTGGTTCAAATGAGATGAAATTTTGGTATGTGGTCTATTTATATCCCTATCTTCACTTCTTGGATTTTGCAATGGGTTCCCATCGTTTGTGATGACATGGCCATGTGTTTTCTCAACTCTCCTTAGGTTGCAAACACTTCTTGCACCTAGTATTTTTCTGGATCTAACTTTTGGCTCATCCCAAAGACAAGCTTCCATGGCATCTTTACTGTCAGTGTTGTAATTGTTTCTGTCCAAAATGATTTCTCCTTATGAATTGGATTCATGCATAGTGTCTTTGACAAGTATTCTCAAAGAATATATGTCCTTTGGGTCATTCTCTTTGCTCTCCTCTTATGCTACATCTTCTATGTATGTATTTCTCTTATCAGTGTATAATGGTCTGTGTATTGTTTTCTCACTGTCAAAGAATCGCATCTCCTTGTAGAAGTCTATTGTCCCTGTAGACACCTAAAATTGACTTGCTCCACAAACCAATTTCACGTATCATGTTAGACTTAGGGCACACAACTGAGAGGGGGGTGAATCAGTTGTGCAAAAACTTTCTCTAATTTCCACACTTAAATCTTCTTGGTGATTAGCAGTATATTAAACATGAAACATAATGCATTCAAATCAAAAGTAGAAACTCATCAACACATAAGACACCAAGATTTTGACGTGGAAAACTGGTTAAGGGAAAAACCACGGGGTGATTAACCCAAGAATGTGTTCTCTGTTAGAAGAATAGAAAGATCAAAATGGCACATTCCAATTAGGGCTCACTGCCTACAAGAGACACACTGTCTATAAAGAAATAAGTATTACATACATGAACTAGAGAATAGCATCTTCACCATGCTTGAATCAGTTCCATTAAGCTCAATACTCCTGCTCTGCCTTTTGCTCTGCTCTTCGCTACCACACTCTCATCTCCACCAAGCACACTCTGAAATGACTTCACAATCCCTTATTTATACATGACATCGACTTAGGAACAATCATCTAAGTTAGAAAACACCTACAAGAACATCCACAAGATGTGTAATACATCCGGTCGGCCAGTCTCAGGAAGAACACCAACATCCGGTGGTTATTCTTCAAATACAAACCTTAACTTCAATGCGGACCACCAACATGAACTAGAAATGATCCAAAGATCACCACAAGCTTTCCTGAATCACCAAGAACATCCGCACTTCATCTGCTTACTGGAATCCTTCTCTCCTTCATCCGGAACCTCAAGAACACAGTCTGTCATCACTGTCACAAAGGAATAGGTTCTTCTGGACCTTCAAACCATGAACCAATCAACTTGACACTTCACAAGGACATTCTCAACACTTCCTCAAATCCACAAAATGGGATAATGCATTTTCAGATCTCACCGGACCTATCTGTGTCACTCTGTCACCTCTAAACACCTACCGGAACCGGTTCTACTTGAGCGACCATAACTTCTTCTGATCTTCATGCGGACCTCTGAAAACTTGACTGGAACATCTCAAGACTTATATCTACAAATCCTTTAAACTACATCCTCTGATCCTCAACCTATCTTGGACTTTTACCTTGTTGTCATCATTGTTCTTCACTATTCCTGATTGAGACTAATTTTCTCAATTTCCTCAGCACACAGCTCATCCAATCCTTCTCATTAATGCAACATGAGTATGTTGACATCAATGACAACATCGGTTAGACCCATACTTGCAACAATCTCCCCCTTTGTCATTGATGGCAACATATGATGTGAAAAACCATCAAGACAAGAACTTCTCCTTACTGTCACAACTCCTCGTAACAACAACAACTATTCACGTGTCTTCTCTTCCTTTACTGCTCCCCCATTAATCATCAACCACTTGTTTTTCACATGTCTTCTCTCCCCCTTTGACATCAATGGCAAAGGGCTCATACTTGCAACTCCAATACTTCAGAATCATACCTACTGCTCCCCCTGAGTAGCAACTCCCCATCATTAATCTGGATCACAAGATATGACTGTGATATCCACTAGACTGATGCACATCAGTGCATCCTAGTTCATCACTGGAGGGGAAATAACCCCTAACTTCTCCTTGAGATACTCAAAAGAGTCCTTGGGAAGAGGTTTAGTAAAAATATCTACAATCTGATCCTTGGAGGGCACAAACTCCAGTCTGACTCCACCCTTGTTCACTTGCTCTCCTAGAAAGTGAAACTTGATAGATATATGCTTAGTCTTAGAATGCAACACCGTATTCTTAGAAATATTTATTGCACTTGAATTATCACAGAAGATTGTGATAGGCTCCTCATACTCTACTTTAATATCTCTTAGCATCTACTTCATCCACAAGACTTGAGTGCAACTACCTGCTGCTACTATGTATTCTGCTTCAGTTGTAGACAGGGATATTGCCTCTTGTTTCTTGCTTAGCCAAGAAACCAATCTCTTTCCCAAAAAGAAAGCTCCACCACTGGTACTCTTCCGGTCATCCACATCTCCTACCTAATTAGCATCTGTATATGCATGAAGAGAGAAATCATGATCTCTAGGATACCACAAACCATACTCAATCGTCCCTTTTAGATATCTAAAGATCCTCTTGATTGCCATGACATGGGATTCTCTAGGATCAGCTTGGAATCTAGCAACAAGACCAACAGCCTGCATTATATCTGGTCTAGTTTGAGTGAGGTACAACAACCCTCTAATCATTGATCTGTACTTTGTCTAGTCTGCCTTAGGAGAGTCATCATCTTTGCTCAACTTACATCCGGTTGCCATGGGAGTATTCATTGGCTTTGAATCTTCCATTCCAAATTTCCTTAACAATTCTTTCACATATTTGGTCTGAGAAATAAAGATTCCTTTCTTTGTTTGAGTAATTTGCAAACCCAAGAAGAAATTCATTTCACGAAGCATTGACATCTCAAACTCACTTTTCATTTGATTTGCAAAAGTTTTACACATACTGTCTCTTCCTCCAAAGATGATATCATCAACAAATACTTCAACAATCAAGATGTTTTCATGATCAATTTTGAAATATAAGTTACTGTCAGCAGTACCTTTGTTGAAACCAATCTTCAAAAGATGTTTGTCCAATCTTTCATACCATGCTCTTGGGGCTTGCTTTAGTCCATACAGTGCCTTCTTCAACTTGTAGACCATATCACCATGCTCATATAATTGAAATCCATCCGGTTGTTCAATGTACACTTCTTCTAAGTCACCATTCAAGAAAGCAGACTTGACATCCATCTGATACACCTTGAAATCCTTGAAGGCAGAAAATGCAAGAAATAATTTGACTACTTCAATTCTTGCCACCAGAGCAAAAGTTTCTTCAAAATCAATTCCTTCTATTTGGGAGTAGCCCTTGCAGACCAATCTAGCTTTATTTTTTATTACTTCACCAACTTCATTTAGTTTGTTCTTGAAGACCCATTTGGTTCCAATCACATTCTTGTTTCTAGGTCTGGGAACAAGATCCCAAGTGTGATTTTTCTCAATTTGCATCAACTCTTCCTCCATTGCTTTGGTCCAGTTTTCATCATTGCAGGCTTCATTTATTGTCTTAGGTTCAATCTTTAAAATCAAACAATATTCATCTAAATTTTGAGTAATTTTCCTTCTAGTTTGCACACCTTTGCTTTTGTCACCAATGATCTGATCTTCAGAGTGGTTCAATCTTACATACCTTGGAACTTTGGGAGTTTCTTGCACTTCTGCTTCTTGATCAAGCTCATTCAGACCTGTCTCTTCTTCCTAATTTACTGGATTAGTTTGAATCTAACTTTCAGAAGAGGATTGAACTTCTTGAACCAGAACACCATTCTGATCATCTTCATCATATTCATAAAACCTTGAGGGTTTCTCTATTCCCTCATCAACCTACACATTTGCACTTTCTATCATATTTCTCAGTCTCTTGTTATAACACCGGTATGCTTTGCTTTGACTAGAGTAACCCAAGAATATCCCTTCATCACTTCTAGCATCAAACTTGCCTAGATCTTCATCTCTTTTGATGTAACATTTGCTACCAAAGACTCTGAAATATCTTACAGTAGGAGTAATGTCAAACTAGAGTTCATAAGGGGTCTTACTGGTATTGCTTCTGATTTGAAATCGATTGAGAGTATAGACTGCAATACTGACAGCTTCTCTCCCAAAGATCTGAGGAACATTTGTTTCCATCATCATGGTCCTAGATGCTTCCTGGATGGTCTGATTCTTTCTCTCCACTACTCCATTCTACTATGGAGTCCTAGAAGTAGACAATTATCTCTTAATTCCATGTTTCTCACAGAACTCTATGAACTCCCCGGATGTGAATTTTCCACCTCTATCAGACCTCAGACATTTCAACTTTAATCCTGTTTCATTCTCTACCATAGCCTTGAATATTTTGAATTTTTCAAGAGCTTCTAATTTCTCCTTTAGAAAGGTTACCCACATCATCTGGGAATAGTCATCAATTAGCAGCATGAAGTATCTATCACCTTGAATACTCCTGGTTCTTGCCGGACCATAAAGATCAGTGTGAACTAGGTCCAATAATTCGGTAGAAGACAATTCCTTTCTTTTGAAAGTGACTCTGCTCATCTTACCCAACTAACATTCCTTGCACAAGCTATTAGTAGGTTTCACCAATTTTGGAAGATCTCTTACAGCCTGAGTATTGCTTATCTTGATGATATTATCAAAATTCACATGACACATCCTTCTATGCCATAACCAACTCTAATCAACTTGAACAAATAAGCAACTTTTACCAGTACCAACCAAATGGAAGATATTACCTTTAGTTTGAGTACCGGATGCAATCTATGTTCTGAAACTTTCAAAGATTTTGAATTTTCCATCCTTGAATCAGAGATCATATCCTTTGTCTACCAACTATCCAACACTAAGAAGATTGTGCTTCAAACCTTCAACATACAATACATTACCAGTTTTGTTTCTTCCATCAAAAGAAATAGTTCCTCTTCCTCTGATTCTACCAGCAGAATTGTCACCAAACTTTACCACTCCTCCTTCATACCTTTCCAAGTCTACAAACTTATTTTTGTCACCTATCATATGGTGAGAGCATCCACTGTCAATGACCCAATCATCCTTCTCTTCAATTTGGGCAGCTAGAGCTCTTTCCACAGTCTTAAGATTGACAGATACAGAGGACATTGGATCTTCTTACTTGATGGCAATGAACACCCATTCATTTCTGGATTTATTTCCTATCTTTGATTCATCATCTGTTACTCCTTCATTATCATCATCTTCATGTACATAGTAACAGTTCTTTTGGAACCTCAGCTTGTTAAAATTTTGCCTTGAAAATCTTTCCAGACACCTTGAGGCAAAATGACCAATCTTATTGCAGTTAAAACACTTAAAAGGTAATTTTCCTTCATACTTACCAGATCCTCTTGGCAACCTCTTTGCAATAAAGGCTTCAAGTTGAGCAGTTTCTACTTCTTCTTC
Source organism: Cunninghamia lanceolata (assembly GCA_027924645.1). Lineage (NCBI taxonomy): Eukaryota > Viridiplantae > Streptophyta > Pinopsida > Cupressales > Cupressaceae > Cunninghamia > Cunninghamia lanceolata. The sequence goes on along the minus strand of BSBN01000261.1, from coordinate 30,955,562 downwards.
TTCCAAATCTTTTCTTGCTTTTTCATACCATGACAATTTCCTTGAAGAATTCTCTCCCGGATCAAGCCTTTGTTTACCTTTAACAGAGGCACTGGCTTTGAATGCAAATTCAGTCTTGGGGGGGTCATCTCCAAACTCTATCATTTCAAATGCAGCCAATTTCCCAGCCAATTGATCTCTTGTGACAGTTGTATGGGCTCTGAATTCTTCAATAGCAGCAGCCTTGATTTTGTAAGAAGTAGGGAGGGATCTGAGAATTTTACCAACAATCTCATTTTCATCTAAGACACCACCAGCATTTCTAATTCCACAAACCAACTCATTCACTCTTGGCATAAAAGTGGTAATATTTTCATCATCTCTCATCTTCAGTTTTTCAAATGTCCCTTTTAGACTCTGTAACCTTGCACATTTAACATACTAGTCTCCTTCATGCAAAAGTTCTAGTTTATTCCAAATCTCAAAGGTAGTTGGCAGGTCAATAACATTTGAGAGCTCTGAGTCAGATAATGCGCTTAGAAGAGCCTCTTTGGTCCGTAGATTATTTTCAGCATCTGTGATTTCATTTAGGGTTGTCGGACCACCCTGTGGAGGTACATACGCTTTTGTAACCATGGACCAGCATGCCATTCCCATACACTGTAAGCGACATTTCATGCGATGTTTCCAAAGAGCAAAGTTGGTTCCATCAAACTTCAGACTATCCTTCTTGTAAGATGACATCCTGGATCTCCTCAAGTGGTTAAGCTCCTTTTAGAGGAACTTGGCTCTGATACCAATTGTTAGACTTAGGGCACACAACTGAGAGGGGGGTGAATCAGTTGTGCAAAAACTTTCTCTAATTTCCACACTTAAATCTTCTTGGTGATTAGCAGTATATTAAACATGAAACATAATGCATTCAAATCAAAAGCAGAAACTCATCAACACATAAGACACCAAGATTTTGACGTGGAAAACCCGGTTAAGGGAAAAACCACGGGGTGATTAACCCAAGAATGTATTCTTTGTTAGAAGAATAGAAAGATCAAAATGGCACATGCCAATTAGGGCTCACTGCTCGAGCACACTGCTCATAAGAGGCTCACTGCCTATAAGAGACACACTGTCTATAAAGAAATAAGTATTACGTACATGAACTAGAGAATAGCATCTTCACCATGTTTGAATCAGTTCCATTAAGCTCAATACTCTTGCTCTGCCTTTCACTCTACTCTTCGCTACCACACTCTCATCTCCACCAAGCACACTTTGAAATGACTTCACAATCCCTTATTTATACACGACATCGACTTAGGAACAATCATCTAAGTCAGAAAACACCTACAAGAACATCCACAAGACGTGTAATACATCCGATTGGCCAGTCTCAAGAAGAACACCAATATCTGGTGGTTATTCTTCAAATACGAACCTTAACTTCAATGCGGACCACCAACATGAACTGGAAACAATCCACAAAACACCACAAGCTTTCTTGAATCACCAAGAACATTCACACTTCATCTGCTTACTAGAATCCTTCTCTCCTTCATCCAAAACCTCAAGAACATAGTATGTCATCACTGTCACAAAGGAATAGGTTCTTCCGGACCTTCAAACCATGTACCAATTGACTTGACACTTCACAAGGACGTTCTCAACACTTCCTCAAATCCGCAAAATGGGATAATGCATTTTTAGATCTCACCAGACCTATCTATGTCACTCTGTCACCTCTAAACACCTGCCGAAATTGGTTCTACTTGAGCGACCATAACTTCTTCTGATCTTCATGCGGACCTCTGAAAACTTGACTAGAACATCCTAAGACTTATATCTACAAACCCTTTAAACCGCATCCTCTGATCCTCAACCTATCTTAGACTTTTGCCTTGTTGTCATCACTGTTCTTCACTATTCCTGATTGAGACTAATTTTCTCAATATCCTCAGCACACAGCTCATCCAATCCTTCTCATTAATACAACATGAGTATGTTGACATCAATGACAACATCGGTTAGACCCATACTTGCAACATATCCCTACACCATCAATTATCCCTCCTATTAATTAAATAAATTTATTTTATTTAATTAATTTATCCCTTATCATCTACCCTTAGCCATTTATCCATCCTTTGTGATCAATTAATTCATTTAATTTATCACTATACCTTATAACTATATCCTCATTTGATTAAATAAATATTCACAATATTTATTTAGTTAATTTGTCCATCTCCCTAATCCTTGTTAATTAGAGAAATTATGCTTATCTAATTAATCTACCCTACTAATCCACGTATCCCTATCCTAGTTATTTAAATATCAATTATTTAATTAGCTATCCTAGCCTACCTATCCCCTAGACCTAAATTAATTAAGCTAAACACTTAATTAACCTTGCTTAGCCCATCCTCCCGCACACCTTTGAATAAAAATTAATTTTTTATTCAAATGGTCAAATCTTCCTTACACCTCATTTATCACCCTCTTACACATGTAAGTGTACATGTGTCTTTCAACCTTCACATCTCCACATAAAAGTGAATTTTTAATTCACACTCCCCCATGAGTTGAATTTTTAATTCACTTGTCATATCCACTCTTCCCAAAAATAAATTTTTAATTCATTTTTATCCTCCACACCTTTCCCCATGTGAATTTAAAATTCACAAATAATGAGAGCCCTCCAATCCCATTGACTAAACCTCAACCATTGATCTCTCTCATCCACTCCTCTTGTGACACTTGTCACAAGGCTATGACTTCAATCCTAACCCTAACTCTCAATCATTTCTAGCCGTTGATCTCAACCTTTGATCCTCACCCTCCATCCTCTTTTCAAAAATCTATAAATGAAACCCTCACCCAAGCCATTTGGAACAACTTCTTCTTGCATCCAAACTATGCCCAAATTTCTCTCAAATCTCTTCATCATACCATCATAATGCCAAAATCACTCTAGCCTTATCTCTCATCTCTATCCAATCTATCAATCTATCCTCCAATCTCTTATCTACATTGTGTTGAATGCATTAAGCAACCCACATAGATCTACTTGGGTAAATCTAAGGAGTTTGGGTGCAACTCCTTCCACCCTATCAAGGAGAGGGATCACATTTGAAGGTATAACTATTTATCGTGTTATGCATTTGGTTTGTATTTCTAACTTCATTTGTTTTCCTTGTTCATAGTCCCATTACAGTTTACAAACCATTATGAGTTCAGTGGAATGGTGAAGGTATCAAGGGTTCTTTCAGCTCTATTACTTCAGAGTCTAATTTTTTCTTAATTCCCACCAAGTTAACCTCTACGTTTCTCCAAGTCTCAACCATATTAATAGTGGTACCATCTATAAGGGAAATATTGTAAGGGGTGTCATATAGTGTTGGATTTCCAAACTCTACCTAGATCGTTTTAGGTATAATATTGACATTTGCTCCAAGGTCAACCTGTACATTCTTAAAATGTTTGTTGTTCACTCAAAGTTCAATTAAAATTGGTTTCTTCTTCCATCTTCTTGGTGTTTTTACCACACTTCTAGTTTGAGGTCTAGAAGTTGGATTGTTTGCTTTGTTTTAGTACTTTGAGAATTGTTTTAACTTTTCCAAGATGTTTTCTTCTTCTACAAAGTTTTCTAGTTTTTTTAACAGCTAAGCTTCTTATTCTGAATAACATGCTCTATAGTAGTCTTTATTTATTTTTTATTGTAAAATTATCCTTCTGGTATCTTCAATTATTTGATCATGTTTTTCATTTGTTTGGAAGTACTCCTCTTCTTCCTCTTCTTTTGTCTCATTCTTTTGTATTCTTCTTTTTGCGATGTCAATTCCTCCTCTAGTTATTACTGCAATATTATTTTTCTTCCCATATTTTTCAATAGCTTGCCTTATTAATTCTTCCTTATTTTCAGATAATCTTTGTCCAATTGTTCCTCCTTGATTAGTAGCAATTGATTTCTTGCATCTTCTTCATTTACTCTAGTTTTGATGCATATTTTAGCTCTTTGAGAATCTTGTCTAGGTACCTTCCTTATAATTTCCACTCCTTTTGTTGTGTTAGCATTGGACAATTCTTCACTTTTTATTTGTGGTGGAGCATTCTTGTGATATTATTGTGCTTTGGAGTAGGTGAACAAATCATGACTAGGGTCACTGCAGAAACCACAACTCTTCTTCTTTTCTTCTTGGCATTTGTTGGCATAATGTCCCATTTAGCCACACCTAAAATAGGTGGTGACATCTCTTCTCCTTTACCCATGGTGTATTCCTCTGTTGCATTCTATTTTTTAGTTATTATAATATCCTCTATTGTCATTTTAATGGTAGTTGACTGGAGGTTTCTCAATTGTAATTGGTGGAGTAAATTATGTTGCATGAGGACTGTGTTGATTCCTCCATGTTGGTTGTTTGTAACCATGGTCATAGAAAGATCTTTCTACCAATCCTTTAGCCCTATCCATTCTTATATGGATAGGATCATTATCCTCGTAGAAGTGGTTGTACCAAGGTTCATGATCCTCTTCATCCCTTAGTCTAAATAATAGAGATGGGCAATCATTTGTTTCATGGTTGTCCCATTCACTGCAAATTCCACAGTAGATGTTTTTCAACTTCCTAGGAGTTGATTGTATATCAACCTTGAGTATCAAAACCCTTTTTCTCCTTTCATCATTGGGCATTCATTTTGAAGGTGACCTTTTGTATAGTAGGTACACCAAATTTTCTTCCTCTAGAAAGGTGGTGTTATTAGGCTATTTTCGCCCCTAGCCAATATATCTTGCTTGATTTTCAACTATTCTAATTCTAGCCTCATCTTCTATAATTCCTTATTTTCTATATCCTTATTATTTCTTCTCCAAGGTTGTGCTTCTATTTTTCATGTTAATTTTACCACACTTGAGTATGTATCAAAGGTTCTTCCATCCAACACAATTCTAATTTCTCGTAGCAACCTAGACACAAATCACTCAATTTTTTGTTTCTCTATTAGTGGATCTTCCATTTTCCTTACTACTTCCTTAAATCTGTGGTCAAAATATTTAATTATTTCCCCCTCCCTGACCATTTCTCTCATCTTGTTGATGCTCTTTGATGAAATCTTAGGAGATCCAAATTTAGACATAAACTCGTCCTTTATCTCTTGCCATTCCTTATCATATTGTGGGCACTTTTTCATATACTATTTGAGGGCATCATTCATTAGTGTCCCTACAAAATCATAGAGTATGACTTGATTACTCTTGGTTTCATTCCTTCTCCAAATTGATTTCAACACAAAGACATGTTCAAAGGCTTGAGTGGTATCTTTAAAAATGATTAATAATTTCATGTTTAGGTCCATATCTAGAGTTTGTTCTTTGGATCTGTTGGAACTAGGTGAGGGTTCTTCTCTTATTTGTAGTGGACTACATTCATTATATCTTGGATCCTTATATGTTTTCTCCTTTACTGATCTCTTAGCACAGTTCCTTTTCTTTACTAACTTCTTATTCCTTTATCTATTGCTAACTCAATCTCAAAGAACTTAGTTCCCAATATTTTTGTACAATCTCTTACAAACTCTTATTGTTGGTTATCTCTTGTTTTACTTGATTCATTATATATTACCTTCGCAAGTACTCTTCTTGTCTTATTTGGCATAAGGGACAACTCTTTGTTTGGGTTGTTCACCTCTTGATACGACTATTTCTATTGGGGAGACACTCTTTTGTTAGTTAATGACATTTCATTTGTTAATATAAGGGTTTCCAATCCTTCATTAATCATTTCAATTGTGTCCACGTTAATGTTCTAAAAAATATCAATTTCCTCATCTACCACATTCTCCTTATTCTCTTGCAAGTTTCAATCTCTCATCATTTTCTCTTTTTGTAAATCCATAGTTTTCCTTACCACTTTATCTAAATAATATACACTTAAGTCTAGAGTTTTAAGTTTTATAAAAGGGTTTAATAGTTTCTCAAATTCTTCATTAATTGTAACTTTTAGGATAGATAGGCCAGATTTCAAATGAGGGTTTTAAGTCAAAATTTTGAATTGAAGAGCACCCTTGCTTCTACACCCTCCTTCTAATGACTCATTATACCACACATTCTTCAATCTATTTTTCTAACCCTTGTAAAAAAAAATTGTTTCCTTAGGATGGATATTGAGCTACTCAAATGTATCTTTTTTATAGAGTGATGCAATTAATCCTAGTTCCTCTATTTGCAAAGTCATGTTAATCATAATAAAAATTTGATGTTTAGTTGTAGCCCCTATGGCACACTTATTTATGCTCAATTCTTCTAATGTTGGATCTTCTTCTTCAACAATCTCAGCAACAGTCTCCACAGCACAGTCAAATTATCCTTTAGTATCCTTATCAGTAGCAACCCTCCTAGTGCGCTCTAACTCTTCCTCAGTAGCAACCCTCGTGGAATGCTCTAATTCTTTTTCTCCTACCCTTTCCATTCTTTTGTCATATCTCTACTTGTTTCAATTTCCTTTCTTCCATGTTCAACTCCATTTCCAATTCAATATCTTCCCTAATCTCTCTCTTCTTCTTGTTGTCTCCTTTTGCCATGGGTGTTTTTGATTTGGAATTCCATTAATGCTTTTATGCATCCCTAAAAACTTAGTCTTGTTCTTCTCTTAAAGGTTGCATCTCTTTAGAGATTCCTTCAAAATCCCCCCCTTTCCACTCATCCTCCCCTAGGTGCCTAAACCCCTCTCACGAGGCTAGAACGTAGGATCTTCTACCACAAATCACAAAATCTTATATTTCCTTTGACCTTAGTCCTTATTTGTTCAAGCCTTTTCTATCATAATTGATATGTCTATTGTTTAGGCCTATCTTATATCTTTTAACTAGGTTCCCTCTTTGCCACAAATATTATATCTATAGTTTAGACCCGTCTTTTATCCCTTTTACCAAGGTCTTGTCAATGAAACTAAGATGTTGGCAAGTATGAGTGCAAATCAGAGATTATGTGCCTAGGTACTTGAAATTTTGTATTTATACCCTAGTCTTATGGATAAGAAGATGGTTAGAGTGAGTGAGGTGGATTACAAAAGGTTGGTGTAGAGTAAACTCTACATTTTGTGTCAACTTTGTTTTCGCCTTGGTATATTTTCAGTTGTTGTTTCTGTATCTGTGGCTATATGTTTCTCGTGCGCGGATCGTGCCATGTGTCATGTTATTATGAAGCAAAAATGTTATGTAGAGGCTGTTGTGTGTTTCTTTCATATGCTTCTTTTCTAACTTTTTGCAGAAGCTGCCACATGTTGATGCCGAAGGCCAGACATAAAAGTTTCTTTTGATACTGCGAGCTTGCAGTTTGTGCCTGTGTCCTTTTCTAAATGTTGTGGAAGCTACCACGTGTATATCTTTTTGATAAAGCTTCATTAGTACTGGCGTATGTGATGGGCCCACAATATTGAGACACAATTTATAGCTATTTCCAGAGTGTGCCACATGGCGAAAGTGGAGGGATGAACTACTTTATGTTTTATGCTCTCAGGTGAAGACACGTGTTTCTTTGTAATTTTCAGTTGTGGCCAGAGCATGACAAGTGTCAATCTCTGTGGGATTCTAAGGGACCTTTTTCATAAGCTATTGATACTACCGAAAGGTGCCACGTTTCCAATTTTGCTTTATACGGGAGGCGCCATGTGTCACAGTATTGTTTCTGTGTAGGAATTAAAGAAACATATGTGGCGGGTCCCATATAATAATGGCTCAGTTTCTAAGTGTTGCGGATAGTGCCAAATGTCATAGATATAAGTTACTCGGGGCTTAAAGGTTAAAAGCTATAACTATTTCCGGATGCTGCCAGGTGTCTCAGTGTAACAACGGGTACCGCCATGTATCATATTTCAAGACTTGCATATGGCGACATGTGGCAATGTTTGGTTTGTTTGTTTCAAAGGAAAAGTTAAGTGTTCAGCGCATGTTGCCACGAACTATATTTTTGAAGGTTTTGATGCTCACGGGTGTTTCCATGTGTCTCAACCGAACTACAATTGGTTTGCCACATATTTTGTCTCTCAACCAATGGGCATGAAATGAAAGACAGTTGCAAATTCAGAAGATCTCAGTGTCAGAGGACTCCCAGTTAGCTTCAGTTATGTTAATATCGTTGGATATTCAAAACAGTTACAGGCGATCTTGAGCCAAATTTTGTGGCTATAAATACAGGAGATATTGTAATTGATAGTATATAGATAGAAAATTGATTAGAAAGTTTAGAGATCTTGTTGTGACCAGATTGTATCATTTTGCCTTAGCCTAGCTATTTCTTATAAGAAAGTTAATATACCTATGCATGACATTGTGCCTTTTGTATTTGCTGAACTATTAATGAAAGAAGCTCTGTTCTATGTCGTTGCTGATATTATATGTGTCTTTGCATAAATCTTATGAATTTAGCCTTTGATCTTTTGGTTCATTTACAATCTGTCTATATTAATCATGCAGCATTTGCTCTTTAATATAGTTGAATCTTAAGAATCTGTTCATTGTGCTAGTTAAGGAAATACATTTCATTCAAGCGCATTGCCATAGATTTAGATTTTACTTATTGTATATGTAATCTTGTTTCTTCATCTACCCTTTACTCAAAACCCCATTAAAATAGGAAGAGCTAGCTTCTTTAAAATTTGGAGGTTGTTTCAAGTAGCAAGTCCCAGATTCTTGAAACTTCCCATGTTGGTGTTGGAACCTGTGCAATTTTACACATCAACAATTTTTGGCATGCCTGGTGGGACCTTTCTTGAAGTCTTGATCAAGATTGTATGAACTAGAGAGCAACGAGGAGTCGGAGCTGTGGACTGACAACAAGGGCTCAGTCTACTGCTAATCTAGGGATTTTATTACCACCATTAGTTGCTACTCCAAGGAGAAGAGTGAATCAATTTGCAATAGCATCAGGAGTAAACATGGGAGCACCTGTAACCCCAAGGAACTATGCAAATTGGAACATTGGAAGTCCTCTCATTCTTCTGGTGCCACTAGCTACTTGGGATCCAATTCTAGCTAATGCTTTGAAAGCTTTACCCAAATTCAGTGGAGAAGATTCCAAGACACCAAGGGAGCATCTTCAAGATGTATCAGATGTGTGTATAGTACATGTCATTACTGTTCAAAATGTGGCAATCAAATTGTTGGTAGCTTCTTTCAAAGAGAAGGCTCTAGACTGGTATAGATCTTTGACCCCGAATACAATATCTACCTAGGATCAACTTGGTGATGCTTTCTTTGCAAGATTCAAAGAGAAGGGTGACAAATCTTCTCTGCTGCAACAATTGATCACTATAAAGAGAGCACCACAAGAGGTTATAATAGACTTTAACACTAGGTTTCAAAAGACTTGGGATAGAATCCCTGCCTCAGCTAGACCACCATCAGGTATGGCCATTGTTTTCTATCTCAAAGCCTTCAATTCTGATATATCTGTAATGATTCAGTCCCTAGGAGGTCAGACCCTACCAGAAGCATATGAGTTGGCAATAAAGGCTGAGAATAATCTAATAGATGCTGGAAAGTTGCCTCCAAGGCCTCCCATGCCTATGTTCCCAGAAATTTCAATTCCCCTACCACAGGAAGTCCCTAATCCTACAGCTACACCTGTGTCTATGTATACCTTCCCAACACCCCAACAATCTACTGTGTCAACACCCTCTACCCCTCCATCTAAAATGGATGATATGAAGAACATTCTTAAGACCTTTTCAAATGAGAATATTAATATTAAAAGGCAACAGACCTCTTTCCCAAGGCCTCCTTATCAGGGTTTCCAAGGAAATAGACCCCCATATCAATCAAATCAGTATCAAGGTCCTCAAAGACCAAATAACCATCAACCTTCAAATTAATTGGTTATAGTTCCCACACCTTTACAGGTTGTCCCTCATAATCCTAATAGAGAAATAGTCCCTGGGCAAAATAACTTAGCAAAAGATACCAATGCATGGTGCTTCCCTTGCAATAACACCCATATGCCCAGAGATTGTCCTAGAGGCAATTTACAACAAAAGATAGCAAAACAGAGAAGGGTAGAAGGTCAAGTTATAGTGTCTAATGCTCCTCCATATCAGTCACCTGGTGTCCAGAATACAGTAATGGTGGCTCAGATGCAAGGGATGTCTCTTCAGCAAGAAGAGGAAATTCCCCCTGAACATGCCTTATTTTCATGGATTGAGGATGAAGATTCAGTGTTCTTGAATGAAGCATTTACTTCCAAGAAGCCCTTAGTGCAGTTTGATTATTATACCAGGTCAAAGAGAAGAATGATGGAGCAGCCTGAAGCCACAAACAATGAGACTACCAGAACTCCTTTTTAAAATTATTATAATCCAGTTTCCAGGCAAGAAGTACCCCAGCCAGTTCAGAATCAAGTAGCCTCTGGCCAAATGCTAGAAAGAGCAAGGTATCCTTACTACCCAAAGACACAGATACTAGGACCCATGAATGTAGTGGAACAGTTAAAAAAGACACCAGTGCATGTGTCAATCTGGGATATGCTGGCCATTCCTGAGCAAAAGACACTGTTACAAGATGCACTGTAGGTTCAAGTTGATCCTAAACTTGCCAGTACAAAAGGAGTTGCAAATAAAGGAAAGGATCAAGTAAGGATGCTCCACCCTTGCAGACAGTAGATCTATTGAATACTACACCAAAGGTAAGCAAATCTAAGTCGGGTCCATTTTACTTAACTTTAATAGTGGGAAAGAAATTTATGCACAATTCAATGATAGATTCTGGAGCTAGTACTACAATTATGCCAAAGCAGATAGCAGATGCTTTAAAAATAAAATATGAGCCACTTACTAGGGGAGTCATGCAATTAGATGGGAAATCTATCCAAACTATAGGAAGGATTAAACAACTTCCATTGCAGCTGTATATCTGCCCTAATATAACTGTCAAACAGGATGTAGTAGTCATACATATACCCCCTTGTCTTTGGTTTATGCCTATCGAGAGATTTTACAGCTAAGATAGGAGGATATATGTCACTGGATTGGTCACATTTGATTTTGAGAACAAAGTATGGAACAAAAATGAAAGTATTGTCTGAACCTTTGTCCAAAGATCATATCACAGATGAACCAACCCCAAAAATTGAAGCGTCCCACGCTATGATGAATAAGGAGGAGAGAATTTTTGTTGAAGAACTAGGTGACTGGACTAAACATGATCAGGAAGAAGAAGAAAATAGCCAATTAATGAACATGATGCAAAGTGATCCTTATGGAAACTATGACTCTACCAGTTTGGGCACTTTTTTTTTTAAGAAGGCCAAGAAATACCAAATCTGATGAGAAAAGAAGTACCTAAAAAAGAAGAGCCTGACAGAAGCTCAGAAATCTGGACCTTAAATTTTGATGGGGCTAGGAGCAAAAATGGTGCTAAAGCAGGTATATGTCTCACTGCCCCAAATGGTGAGAAAATTCTTAGAGCCATACGCTTTCAATTTGCTTGCACTAATAATGATGTTGAGTATGAATCTTTGGTGCACGGTCTTATGTTGGCCAAGAAGAGAGGAATCAAGAATTTGGTGACTTAGAACTAATGGTGAAGCAAGTCAGAGAGAAATATGTGCCAAAGAATGTAAGAATGAGTTCTTATCGACACAAAATTTAGGATCTAATAGATAATTTTGATGCTTTCAATATTGAAGTTGTCCCTAGGACCCAAAACACTAAGGCAGACAGAATGGGACAAATTGGTTCCCAATTTGATCCAGCAAGCAACCTACTAATTAATAGTGAGGCAATAAAAGTGATAGTGAGGCCTGCAATCCCAGACAATGACCAGAATTGGCAAGTCTTTGATAATGATCTTCAGGTACTCTTGTTTTTACAACAGTCAGGAGAGTTTGCTGATCAATTACAACCCAAGATTGAAGAAGCTTATGGTGATCAAATTATCCAACTAAAGTCTAATAAGCTCCCCAAAGGACTAATCACACTAGCGAATCTATTTGACCCTGATGATGTAAGCCTGGACAAAAGGAATTTCAAGGCAAGTAAAGATGATTATTCTAAAATTCAGGTTAGTGAAGGAAGGAAGCTAAAGATAGGCAATGCTACTACCCAAGAGGAAAAGGACAAACTAATTTCTTTGTGTAATAAGTATGATAGAGTGATTGCTTGGACCTATGAAGATCTTCATGGCTATAATAGGAACATCATTCAACATACCATAGAACTTGTTGAAGGATCAAAACCAGTCCATCAAAAGCAAAGACCAGTGAATCCCAAGATTGAGCCTTTAATGGTAGATGAACTGTAAAATCTTTTAGAATCTAAGATCATTTTTCCAATAAAACATTCAACTTGGGTATCTAATTTAGTGCCTGTAAGGAAAAATAATGGCAACATAAGACTCTGTGTAGATTTCAGAGACCTGAATAAAGTATCATTGAAAGATCATTACCCCTTGCCTTATATGGAACAGATTTTGTAAACTGTAACTGGGTCAGAGAGGTTTTCTTTGCTTAATGGTTTCTCAAGATATAATCAGATTTGGTTAGCAGATGAAGACCAACACAAAACAGTATTCACTATAAAGTGAAGAACATTTGCATATGCCAAGATGCCTTTTGGTCTTTCAAATGTTGGAGCTACTTTTTAGCATGCCATGGATGTAGCATTTGGGGACCTTAGAAATAAGATTATTCTAATTTATTTAGATGATATTACTATATTTACCAAAGATGCCAAAGATCACTTTAAGCACTTAGAAGCTATTTTTTAGAAATGTCAGGAGTTTGGGATTTCCCTGAATCTTAAGAAGTGTATCTTCATTGTGCCCCAAGGGAAACTTTTGTGACACATTGTTTCCAAAGATGGGATCTCCATAGACCTAGAGTGAGTCACAACCATAATGAATCTATCTCTACCAGGTAATAAGAAGGAAGTTCAATCCTTTTTAGGAAAGATTAATTTTGTCAGCCACTTTATATCTGATTTTGCAGGGCTAGTTAGGCCCATTACTCTGTTCCTGAAGAAGGATTTAATTTTCAAATGGACAACTGAAGGGAGATAGGCTTTTGAAGAAATTAAGAAGGCCATTTCCACCGCACCTGTACTAAGAAACCAAGATTTCTCTAAGCCTTTTATAATGTATGTGTATGGAGAACATAGTGTGGCAGTTGTTTTGACCCAGAAAGGTGACAAAGAAGAAGGAGAACATCCAATAGCATTCTTTTCCAGAGCACTAAGGGAGTATGAGTCAAGTTATAATTTTGTTGAAAAGCAATCTTATGCTATGGTAAAAGCTCTCAAGAAGTTTAGACATCTAATAATAGGGAATAAAGTCTTGATATTAGTAGCCCACCCTAGTGTAAGGGAGTATATTATGAAGGGTGAGATTACTGAAAAGAGGGCCAATTGGATAACTAAGATTTTAGAATATGATGTAGAGGTAAGGCCTACCAAATTGGTTAGAGGCAAGGGACTATGCCAATATATGACTCAAGACATAGAAAAATCAATGCCTGAAGAAGCAGAAAATGAAACAGTGTTAAGACTTCAGGGGATGGACCAAGATTCTTGGATAAGCAACAGAATACAGTTTATGAAAACTAGTGTGTTCCCAAATGAACTCTCCCTTGATAAGAAAAGGTACTATAGGCAACACGGAGTTCATTTTGTATTAATTGATCATGTTTTATTTAGAAAGAATTTTGATGGGATACTGTTAAGATGTGTAGAGAAGGATGAGGCTCAAAAGGTGTTACATGAGTTTCATCATGGAACCTCAGGGGGTCATTTTTCAGCAAAGACTACTGTAATTAAAGTGACACAATCTCGTTATTTTGCAGATTGCTAGTAGATGGTCAAAGATTGTCAAGCTTGCCAGTTCTATACTGGGAAGAGAAGAAATGCAACATTGCCTTTAAGTCCTATAGTAGTGGATGAACCATTCACTTAGTGGGCTTTAGATTTTATTAGCATGATCAATCCAATGTCAAATATGGGATACAAGTGGATCCTTACTGCAACAGATTATTTTACAAGATGGAGTGAAGTAGTGCCACTCAAGGAAGCTATTAAAAAAGTAATTTTAGAGTTTTTAGAAGGGATAACCACTCGGTTTGGTCCCCCCACACTATCATATCAGACAATGCTAAGGCATTCTTAGGGACTAGGCTGTTTGATTTTGCTTTAAGAAATGGAATATATCTAAAAACTTCTTCTAATTACTATCCACAAGGCAATGGTTTGGCAGAGTCTACCAATAAGAACCTGATTAGACTCATAAAAAGAATGGGAACTGATCATCAGAGAGAGTGGCACAAGTCACTTAACACAGCACTATGGGCTAATAGAATCACACCAATGTAAGTGACTAAAACATCTCCCTATGAGTTGGTTTATGGCAAATAGGTAGTGATGCCACTAAGTATAGAGATTCCTGCCTTACAGTTGTTGAAACAGTTAGAAATTGAGGAAAATAGCTCGATGCAAGTCAAACTTGCTGAGTTGCTAGAAGTTCAAGAAAAGAGAGAAAAGGTACATGAATCAGTAATGACGCATCAGCAAATTTTTAAAAAATGATTTGACAGGAAAGCTTCTAATCCAAATTTTGAAGTTGGGTCTCTGGTATTGAAATGGGATGAGAGAGCTGCCAAGCCAGACCGACACAACAAGTTTGAATCATTATGGACAAGTCCTTTTAAGATTCATTCTTGTAAACAACAAAATGCGTTTGAGCTTGAGACTATGGACAAAGAGCCTGAAGAGATTCAGGTAAATGGGATCTTCTTGAAACATTTTACCTAAAGTCTTGAGACTCACTATGTATCATAGTTAGTTAGGTGCTTTTTCTTCTTTCCCCGTTTTGTCTTGCTTTCCCACTTTTTCATTTTGAATAAGTGTTCCAAGAACATGTGTCTTCAGCACAGAGGTCCCTTTCATTAGTAGTTTCATTTATTAAAGGTCATTTGGCAGTTCCTTAAATTTCAAGAAAGTACTCGTCTTTTCAAAAGATCGCCACTCCACATACGGATCTGACACTCCGTCTAATAAGGATTTCAATGGATACACTAATTATCTTTTGGCATTAATGCCATTAATAAGACATGATGTGTCATTAATTGTCTCATTATGCCTCACTAAGCTAAGTTTTAGTCCCTTTAAGCGTCGCATTTGCCATTATCATTCTACATTTCTAGTTGCTATTTGCGTCAAAAGTTCATTTCTCACCTAAATTCCCTATTAAGTACAACTTCACTTACAGTTTCTTACCTTTTGTGTCAAGAGTTTCCAAGAATTTTCTTTACAAGAGATACAGAAATGTCAGGACCACAATCACCACAAGAAAGGCTGGGGCTTTTTGACCAAACTAATAAATTAATGAATAGCAAATCTTATGCTTCTACACCTGCACAACCAATTAGAAGCTATTTGAGGACAAGGGTCCCAGAAACGGGGGTGTGCACGGATATGACACAGGTCAAAGATTATGCTAATGGTATTTTTGACACGCATATGCAGAAGAATACCAAGAATCTTTGGGAAGGGGCTCATCAAAGGTGTCTCGTCCGTGTATCAAAGGGGCAATGGGAAACTTTTGGTATGAGAGTATGGACATCCCAATTGGCATAGTTCTTAGTCCCTAATGTTCACCTGAGCCCTGAATTGATCGACCTATGTGCAGAATTGTTTCATCCTGCAACTCTTTCTATTCAACGTGGCTCCTTTATAGTTCAAATTACCCCTAAGACAATTAGGGACATGTTGGCTTTACAGCATGATAGAACAACCACATTTCCTACTATTTCTAAGTTGCAGGGCACATGGACAAACGTCAATAATAGAGTGAAGTTTCTAAATGTTGAGATGCATTTAGGTGAGGAGAATACCAAATTGCCTGCACTGCCCACAGGTCGTTCTCAATTCAATGCCGACATTCAAGATGCACTTGCAATGCTAGCCTTTATTTTCGGCTAGTATGATGATTCTACAGTACATGATTGGCAGCTTGCGGTGATTTTTGTATTGAAAATGGTGGACAAGTCATAGGAGTATCGACTTGACTTCTCCAAACATATCGTTGCTACCATGGTGGATCAGCTAGCAAACTTTCAACAAAATCATGTTTTCAAGTATTCAGCATACCTTTTCCATTTGATACTATATCAAAATTTTGGTCTCTTTCAGCAATTCATGCCTTTAAATATGTATGACCCTGAGTCTAGTAGCAACAGAACCATCCCAGTGTCCACATGGACCCATGTTCTCTCAGAAACCTCAGACCCATATGAATTTGCAAAATGTTTTATTGCACCCACTTTCAGTCATTTGAGTCTTGAGCCTATGGAAAATAGGATGACACAGAGCCTCAAAGGTTTTTTGACCAATTTGCAAATCCCTTGTGATTATTTCTTTGGGGCTCATAATACTATAATCAAAGTCCATGGTTTTGCTAAAGAACCTATTTTATTGCCAAAGGTCTTAACGCCTAGGGTTACATTTTTTAGAGGTGGCTCGTCAGGTGTCTGTTATTGACAATAATTTTGGACATAAGAAGAGGAAAAGGAATATGTATGATGTCCACTAGATTAGGGAAAAAATAACAATTGAGGATAGAGGAACTGAGAATCTTCTTTTGAGGAAGTTAGCTGCCTGTAGTTTTGTGATTGTTGAGGATAAATGGAAATATGACCTAGATAGCTTCTTAGATTCTTGGATTATTAACAAAGTTTCTACTAAATTCATTCATGAGGGATGCCCATTCTGGGAGGATAGAAGATCTCCTAAACAAGATGACCCTGCTTTCTATGTTGAATTGAGTGACTTGCCATATGAGGGCCCTATGTCCTGGGAAACATTTTATGTGAAGGAGTGAGAGTTTGACCCCAAGATTAAGATGATTGAAGGCCTGAGAAAGACTTTGAAAAATAAGGACTGGAGTGTAGATAAAATTGAAGCCTACTAGAAATATAGACAAGAAATCTCTAAGTTGACTCACACATTTAGGGATGTAGAGACTGATGAGACATGAGAATCAATTTGGGATGAATGGTATCCATCTTCAGTTTCCATCCCATATACAAGCAATTTTCCAAAGGGTTCTCAAGAAATTGAGGAAAGAATTGAGGAGATTTAGAAAATTCAAGAGATAGGACAAGCATCATCTGCAGCTCCACAAACCCCATGGCCCCCATCTCTCAGTGCTTTAGAAAAAAAAAGATATTGTCTCATCGCCATCTCTTGGGACCCATATGGCTTTGGCATCTGGGGGTCTCGAAGAGACACCTTTACTGCAAACACTAACTAATGTTGAAGAAGAAGACCAAGAAGAGGTATCACATAGGCCTTGAAAGATATGAAAGTTAATATTGCCAGAGGAAGAAGAGGAAGAAGCACCAATTCCCTAGCAACAACAAGCTCCGATCATCTCATTGGTGGCTCAGGTAAGTTTATCTTCTCTCTTTTCTCCTACCTCTGTTTCTTCTCATTTAGGAGTGGCAACCCAATTTATCCAAGTTTCCACGTGTCCTTCCCTCTTCTATTATGCCTTTACAAACTTTTTCCCCATCTACTAGTTCACAGGGCATATCTTTGCCATTATTTTCCCCATCTCTACCCAAGAGGACTTTGCCACATTTTGATCCCAGTCAACAGATGACTACCATTCCTTATGGTCTGCCTCAAGGTCATCCATTTGCTGGAGGCTATATTGCATCACCTCCTACTTTCCAAGCCCAGGCTGATATAGCCAGAAAAGCTAGAGAAGCTCAAATGGAGAAGAAAAAGAAGAAAGAGAATAAGAGCCCTGTTGTAGCCCACATAAAGTCCTTGTTTGATCCAATTCAATAGTCTTTGACTGTCACACATTTGACTCCCAATGTTGTCAAACCTAATGAGCAAATGCAACCCCAGGACTATTTAATGAATGTAGTGGCTATAGATATGTCTCTTTTTAGGCCACAAGACCGAGTTGAATTAATGACTGAAACTACTTCAGTAGTTGCTATTGATTATTTAAAGGTGTTCAAAAACCTACAGAAACTTGAGGCTGATTTGGCACAAGAGAAGACTAATAGCAGTAACCTCACTTGGGAGATACAGGCCAAGGTTAAGGAAATTGACACATTGAATAAAGAATTGCAATCTATAGTTTCTTTACAAATTCATGAAGCAGCACAGGCCCAGATTACTTCCTTGAAGGCTGAGTTGGCACAGGAGAAAGTTGTTGTTGCTACTTTAAGACAAGAGAAGGCCACTGTAGAGAAAAGGTATCAAGACAAGTTGTCAGAGGCATCACAATTGTAGCAATCACTTTTTAAAGAGTAGAACCTAAATAGTGTAGTTCAAGCGTAGTTTATGGCAGAGCAACAAAAGACAAAACAGTTAACAATTGAGTTGGCACAAAGACCACAGACTGCAGGTGCTTTAAATTTGGTAAAAGAGATATATGCCTCTGTGTGGAAAAGAATCTCTGAGGAGATTGTACATCTAAAGTCATCTCTTACCTTTTTTCTTAATGTCCAACAATTTTGTGAGAAAGTTGAGTCTTCTGTGCAAGCAACTTTATCTATTGTTTCATTGAGAGTTTTAGATTCTCAGCTTTTGTTGCAGAAACTATATGACACATCTGAAGAGACTCTGTCTACAGCTGGTATAAGTGATAGGATGGTGGCTACCAAAAGGGTGAATGAAGTATTGAGTTGTAACTCTGCTGCTATGAATTGTAAGGAGCTTTTGGATGTGGTTAAAGGAGTCAAGAATATGAAAAAACATATTGAAGATTTAGTGCAGTTGGGTATGCCTTCACCTTTTCCTGATAGTAACACAGTGTTAATGATTGATGAGATATAGGCTTTATTGTTGACAAAACAGAATGATCAGACTATTTTTCAGGGTCCGAGTGATTCCTCCAGTGTGGGAGAGGTGGAAGCTGTATTGGTTCCAATGGCTCAACTTGAGTTTCAATTACATGTTGTTCACATTTTGCAATCTTTTTCCCACAAAGATATTATCAATTTGGATTTTTCTTTCCGGATTTGCAAAGCAAAGAGGGGTTGTCAGATTCAGAGTGGTCTGTGTACTAAGCCACATTGCAAAATTTGTGATTAAGTTTTCATTTGACAGTGGCAATACAATTTTGTTTCCTTTTATAGAGTTCTTTCTAAGTAGGCCCAAAAGTCTTTATGGTCGCCATGAACTGTAGAGTAAACTCTACATTTTGTTTCAGCTTTGTTTCCGCCTTGGTATATTTTCAATTGTTGTTTCTATATCTGTAGCTATATGTTTCTCACGCATAGATCACGCCATGTTTCATGTTATTATGAAGCAACAATGTTATGCGAAGGCTACCGCATGTTTCTTTCATATGCTTCTTTTCTATCTTGTTGCGGAAGCTGCCACGTGTTGATGTCGGAGGCCATGACATAAAAGTTTTTTTTGATATTGCGAGCTTGAGAGTTGTGTCGTGTGTCCTTTTCTAAATGTTGTGGAAGCTGCCACGTGTATATCTTTTTGATAAAGCTTTGTTAGTACTAGCATATGTGATGGGCCCACAATATTGAGACACAGTTTATAGCTATTGCCAGAGTGTGCCACATGGCGAAAGCAGAGGGATGAACTACTTTATTTTTTATGCTCTTAGGTGAAGACACGTGTGTTTCTTTGTAATTTTCATTTGTCGTGACAAGTGTCAATCTCTACAGGATTCTAAGGGACCTTTTTCATAAGCTATTGATATTACCGGAAGGCGTCACGCTTCCAATTTTGCTTTATGCGGGAGGTGCCATGTGTCACAAGTATTGTTTCTGTACAAGAATTAAAGAAACATATGTGGTGGGTCCCATATAATAATGGCTCAGTTTCTAAGTGTTGTGGATAGTGCCAAATGTCATAGATATAAGTTACTCGGGGCTTAAAGGTTAAAAGCTATAACTATTTCCGGATGCTACTAGGTGTCTCAGTGTAACAGCGGGTGCCACCACGTATCATATTTCAAGACTTGCAGATGGTGATGTGTGGTGCTGTTTGGTTTGTTTGTTTCAAAGGAAAAGTTGTTAAGTGTTCAATGCATGTTGCCATGAACTATATTTTTGAAGCTTTTGATGCTCACAAGTGTTGCCATGTGTCTCAACCGAACTACAGTTGGTTTGCCACATATTTTGTCTCTCAGCCAATGGGTGTGAAAGGAAAGACGGTTGCAAATTCAGAAGATCTCAGTGTCAGAGGACTCCCAGTTAGCTTTAGTTTTGTTAATACCATTGGAGATTCAAAACAGTTACAGGCGATCTTGAGCCAAATTTTGTGGCTATAAATACAGGAGATATTGTAATTGATAGTATATAGATAGAAAATTGATTAGAAAGTTTAGAGATCTTGTTGTGACCAGACTGTATCATTTTGCCTTAGCCTAGCTATTTCTGATAAGAAAGTTAATATACCTATGCATGACACTGTGCCTTTTGTATTTGTTAAACTATTAATGAAAGAAGCTATGTTCTGTGTCATTGCTGATATTATTTGTGTCTTTGCATAAATCTTATGAATTTAGCCTTTGATCTTTTGGTTCATTTACAATCTGTCTATATTAATCATGCAGCATTTGCTCTTTAATATAGTTGAATCTTAAGAATCTGTTCATTATGCTAGTTAAGGAAATACATTTCATTCAGGTGCATCACCATAGATTTAGATTTTACTTATTCTATCTATAATCTTGTTTCTTCCTCTACCCTTTACTCAAAACCCCATTAAAATAGGAAGAGCCAACTTCTTTAAAATCTGGAGGTTGTTTCAAGTAGCAAGTCCCACATTCTTGAAACTTCCCATGTTGGTGTTGGAACCTGTACAATTTTACACATCAACAGTTGGGACAAGAAATAACATTTGAAAATAATAAAATAAAGTTATTAACAATCATGACATACACTATAACATATCATAAGTGAGTCCCAACAATATGTGGTATCATATATATTATCAACAGACTATTACATTCAAATAGTATAATACATCTTCATGAATTTTTATTCCCTCTTACATTCATACTTATACTCCTATCTCTTCCTATCTATTCTATATCCTATCTATTACATATGCTCTATAGATGTTACACTTGTTCCACTATACAATATATATGTTCTTCGTATATTATATATCCTCTCCCTTTCCTTCATTGTCCTCTTGTTATCATTCCATTTTATCTTTGTGGCCACTTTACATATACCCATGTGTAAGTAAAGGGTGTGTCTCCTTGTTATGCTTGTGTCTTTTGGTTGAGTTGCTAACGTAATCAATTTGTGGTGGGTGAATGTTGCTCCAACATTGGCTTTATCCTACGAACAAGTCACAATGCCAACAAGTGACAATCATTCGATCTTAGTATAATCAATTGAGTGAGTAGAGGATGAAGTCCATAGAACAAATGAAGGAATTGGAGTTGGAAGTGAATATCTATCTCTCACATCTATCAATAGTTCTTCATGCTATTGAAAAAATTTAATATCTATGTTAACAAAACTAATTCTACTATAACTACCACAAAAAGAGCTTACAATGATCTTTCAATCTAGACTCAATGAATTCAACATCTAGTATTGACTTGGGAGAATACATATGAATAAATCAATATATCATACAAACATCTACTACCTTGACTAGAATTTTGAGGAAATTTTTGGTATTTTAAGTCTTTTTTACCAAATGGGAGTATCTTAGGATGGGATAATGAATTAGGTCCCTAAAGAATGTTGGTAGACAAGGAATCAAAAATAGGAAAATCCTAATTATAGTCACGGCAAGGCTATTGCGACAACATTTGAGACATTGTAGTATCGATTAAAGGATGACAAGGTACAAAAACACATAGGACATATGCCTACATGAATAAGAGGCTATACGAGTACCTGGCCTCGCTGAAATGAGAACACACAAGAAGAACAAGTAAGAGAAATAGGGAAGGAGAAAGAATTGGACAAAGAATAGAATGAAACAAAGAATGTGTAATGATTATAATATAAGAGAAGTACTATCCAAGCATATGTGATTTTATATATATGATTGTGGTATATAATGTACATTGTATAAGAATATATAATATGAATATATGAGTAGACTAATTATGTGGTGCATGTGAATATAAATTTTTTTTGGTTTATTCGTATTATGCATATATTAATTGTTGTACCATTCTCATTTCCTTCATATTGAATCAACCTAGGGTTAATTTCTATGATATAAATATTCTAGAGTTTAGGACTATATTTTATTGTTAATAGAGGCCAATCAACATAAAGAAGGGGGACCCATGCAAATAGGACGTTCATGAGTGAAGGAAAACTTTGGAACTAATGAATATGGTGTTGAAAGCTATTCAAGGAGGCTAAAGACTTAGATAAAGTTTTAGAATAAGGGGCTGTGAATGACATCAAGATGTTGGAAGCTAAGGGAAATCTTCCCTAGATGTCATGACATCTATAAATCAATCATTGAGTCACACAGATCATAGGGAATGATCTGGGACTTAAGAAAGGAAACCCCACAGACTCAGGAGGGATCTAGAGTTCAAACAAATCTACTAAAATGAATCCAAGGAATCCATGTATATTAGCATGTATAACTCAAAGGGAGTGTGTTAGGAAAACATAATACAAGGGGACTTGAATTATATGGAAAAGGTTGAGGGATTGAAAGACTATTCTTTGGATTTTAGTTTTTATGAAAATTGTGTATATGGGAAATAAAATCATGTAAAATTTAACTTGAGCTCTATAGAGTTTGGAAAGTTTTGTAAGGATAATGGTATATCCAAATAGAAGACAACTTTATACACCTCTCATTATAATGGAGTTGTAGGAAGAGGGTCCTCTATGTATTAAGGACATGGAGCTTGATGCCATGTGAAGCTCCTAAGCGTAGTGGGAGTTTTGGCATAATGTTATTGTGCAAGATCCAAATCACTTTCAATGGGAGTTTTGGTAGTGATGTGGATGTCATTTTGAGATCGATGGTCTCTAATATTGAGGATGTACACTTGTGAATGAGAAATGGTGGAACAAATACAAATAAATAATGCATACAAAATCTTTTATATCCTACATTAATCAAACACCTCTGATAGAGATAAGATTGCATAAAAAGAGTGAAAACAATGAAATTTCTCACCATACAACCATGTTTCCAAGAAGGGATTTGCTCCAAGATCGATGTTGTGGTTGAAGTAGATATGTGGTTGCTTAATAATCTTGCAACATGCCTTTGCCTTGCATTTGTTGCTGAAATGTGCTAAGGGTCCGATGAGGTATTTATAGATTTTGATTAGGAATGATCAATGGATGAGATTAGATCTTGAAAAGAGGGCTAGGGTTGTTTGAGAGGCAAGGGTGATTGAGAGGCCAACAAGTGGTACTCCATGATAGGTGCATATGATTAGTGCGAGGATTGAGAATGGTATGAAGGTTGGAGATTTGATAGATTTGAATGGAGGGATGAGATTGAAAAGAGAATTTCTAGATCAATGTGCAACCTTGAGCCATGCGCAAGGTTGACTTGGCTAATGATGATTTGGAATGTGTAAATAATTAATTAGCTGATTAAATGGGTTTTTTAATCAACTTGTGATGGAGGGGGGAAAATAGGTGAATTAAATAAATATTGTCTATTTTTTTGGAGAACGACATATGAATGATTGGATTTAATTAAATAAATGTAAATTTATTCAATTAAAGGCTAGAACATTAGAAGAAGGTTGAATTAATTAATTAATTAAATTATCATAGTTTATTTAATTGATACTAGGAGGATGATTAAATTTATTAATTAAATAAGCATGGTTTATTCAATTAATATTAGGAGGATAGTTGGATTGGTTAACTAAATAAATAATTTATTTAATTAACGTTAGAGGAAGATATGTGGGCTAAATTTGGTGATGTTAGGACATGGTTAGCTTTAGGTGTCTATAGTACTCTTGTGTCATGGTAGATCATAGATTAGTTATGGGAGTCTTGGCATGATATAATTGTTTACGAGTATATATGTCAATAAAAAATAGGTGATCTTCTATTAAATAAATATGTAAATCATGGTGCGATAAGAAGTTCCTAGAGTTTGTTAGGGTTAGCCGACAGAAGATATCAATTAAATGCAAATAAAGATTAAACATAAGAATGGAAATACACATAAATAATAACAGCGAGAGACAAGTTTTAACATGGTTCACCCAAACTTGGGCTACATCCACCAAACAGAGAGTCCAATATTATTATCCAGTAAATCAAACCGATTACAATCAGCAATCCCTACAACTCAATACCGCTGCAAATGCTACAATACAATATCAACTGAAACCCTAACCCTTAGTCGCTTATATCAAGCTTTTTATCGGTTACAAAAATAGGTTTTTTTATGTTGGTCAATAGAAAAATAACATTCACTGGAGTTTGTGGTATTTCTGGTTGCTGTTGCGGAGCATGAGGAACCACTGGAACATCACTATTTGGAGTATCATCCAACAGCACATAATCTTTTTCTTTCTTCTCATACTGTTGCAACTGATCTTTGTACAATACCTTCTCATTGACTATAACATTCCTGCTTCTCACAATTTTCTGATTTTCAAAATCCCAAAGCCTATAACCAAATTCATCAATGCCATATCCAACAAAGGTATAGTTTTTTTATTTTGCATCCATCTTAGGTCTATTTTTAGAATCTATATGTGCAAATGCTTCACATCCAAAAGTTTTGAGAAAAGAATAACTCACTTTCTTACCTATCCATGCTTCCTCTGGAATACCACAGCCCAAAGGAATTGAAGGACCTCTATTAATTAAATATACAGTAGTGTTGACAGCCTCTGCCCACATGTTTAAAGGCAGCCCAGCATGCAATCTCATGGTCCTTGCATG
This sequence comes from Cunninghamia lanceolata, assembly GCA_027924645.1. NCBI lineage: Eukaryota > Viridiplantae > Streptophyta > Pinopsida > Cupressales > Cupressaceae > Cunninghamia > Cunninghamia lanceolata. The sequence goes on along the minus strand of BSBN01000261.1, from coordinate 30,930,706 downwards.
CTCCATTATTGTCCTATTCATGCGTTCAGCCACTCCATTTTCCTGTGGAGTCCCTGGAACCATTTTCTGCCTACGAATTCCATTAAAGGAATAATAATCTTCAAATTCTTTGCTGCAATACTCACCACCATTATTAGATCTGAGTCATTTTAATCTTTTACTCGTCTCATTCTCAACAAGCTTCTCCATTTCTTAAATGTTTCAAATACATCAGATTTCTGTCTAAGGAAATAAATCCAGACCTTCCTAGTTGCATCATCTATGAATGTAACATAATACCGAGAGCCACCAAGAGAAGATACATGTGCTGGTCCCCATACATTTGTATGCACAAGCTCCAACTTTTCATTTTTCTTTTGCTTCCCATCCTTGAGAAAACTGACTCTCTTTTGTTTCCCATACACACAACTTTCACAGAAATCCATATTAATACATTTTAGACCTGGTAAAACTTTCTTAGAATGAAGTACCTTCATACCTTTTTCACTCATATGCCCAAGTCTATTATGCCATAGTGTTGTCTCAGAACTTGCAGCAACTTTTCCAATCTCTTCCTGCAAACTTGCAGCAACTGTTCCTGAACCTGTTTGTTTTTTCTCTGTAATAGATAAAGTAGAAGGAATAGTATGACTTGTACAAAGATATAAGGTGCCTACTTTCACACCTTTTGCTACTACTAAGGCACCTTTTGAAACCTTCCAATTTTTATCAGTAAATGTAACAATGCAACCTTGTTCAGGTAGCTGCCCTGCTAAAATTAAATTTCTGCTAAGCCTTGGAGCATGCCTTACCTCTTGTAGTAGCCAATGATTCCCATTCTGCAACTTAATCTTAATTCTTCCCTTTCCAACAATCTAACAGGGTTCATTATCTCCCAAATAAACCAGCCCAAAATCCCCTTGGACATAATCAAGAAAATAACTTATATGGGGCGTAGCATGAAATGAGGCCCCTGAATCTAAAACCCATGAATCATCAGCATTATCTAGGGAAAGAATCAAAGCATCATCTTCAAACCTTTTACTTACCACATTTTCCTCCTTATTACCTTCTTGTTTGTCTCCTTTATTCTTCCGAGACCAGCAATCTTTCTTTAGATGACCTGGTTTCTCACAGTACCAGCAATCCTTTTGTCCTTTGGAGTGGGATCTTTTGTTGTTTGATTTTCCTCATGACTTCCCACAACCTCCAAAACCTTTTCCTCTCTCCTTTGATCTGCCCCTAATTTCTGCATTCAAAACACTGCCTGATGTGGATCCACCTTAGCTTTTCCTACGAATTTCCTCACTCAGAATAACACCAACAACATCATCAAATTTCAGGGTATTTGAACCAAAAATAGAGTTACTAATCACCATTACCAAACTATCCCAGCTTTTAGGCAATGAACATAATATTAAGAGAGCTCTAACTTCATCAAATTTTACATTTACAGAAGTCAATTGACTGACAATCGTATTAAATTCATTTAAATGATCTGTCACAGATCCACCTTCAACCATTTTTAGATTAAACAAGCACTTCATGAGAAATACTTTATTTGAGGCTGAGGGTTTTTCATACAATTTAGCCAAAGCTTTCATCAGACCATCTGTTGTCTTCACTTCCATTATATTGAATGCCACTGATGGTGCTAGGCACAGCCGAATGGTTCCCAGTGCCTTTCTGTCAAGAATATTCCAATCCTCATCAGACATTGTTGCTAGTTTCTTGGCTACTCCTTCCAATGGCATCCATAAATCCTTTTGATAGAGGTAATCCTCCATCTACATCTTCCATAATTGATAGTTCTGCCCATTGAATTTATCGACCTTCAATTTACCCTCGTCCGTCATTGCTCCCACTCAACCATGAGACTCCCACTCAACCGTGAGACCTTCCTGTAGACGATAATCAAACACAACCTGCTCTGATACCACTTATTAGGGTTAGCCGGTAGAAGATATCAATTAAATGCAAATAAAGATTAAACAGAAGAATTGAAATACACAGAAATAATAATAGGGAGAGACAAGTTTTAACGTGGTTCACCCAAACTCGGGCTACATCCACCAAACAGAGAGTCCAATATTATTATCCAGTAAATCAAACTGATTACAATCAGCAATCCCTGCAACTCAATACCGCTGCAAATGCTACTATATAATATCAACTGAAACCCTAACCCATAGTCACTTATATCAAGCTTTTTGTTGGTTACAAAAATAGGTTCTTTTATGTCAATCAATAGAAAAAAACACCCGACACCTTTATAAAATAATAGGCAATTTTTGCTTTGAGGGCACTGCCCCCAACAGCCTCCACTGGGGGCGTTGCCCCCAGACCCCCACCGTGGGCTCCGCCCCTGGGCCCCGCAGGAGGGGCTCTGCCCCCCCTGCACTCCCCCGTTAAATAATTTGGGGGGAAACCGCGCTAATAAAAGTAGAAAAAATTTAACCTCCGAGTCTGATTAGGCTCCATATAACAATAGAGTTTGCTTTGATCATGTATTGAGACTATTTGCTATGATTTGGAGTTAGTCTTCTAGAGTTGAGTACAATGATTATTTTACCTTGGAAAGTTCTAAGATAATGTGGTCTTGCAATTGAAGTTTGGTTGAAATGAAGTGGTTAGTTATGCACTTGTTGATATACAAATAGAGCACAAGGCTGGACATCTTGTTGGAGATGGATTATTGGAATGTGTTGAGTCACTCAATGGTTTTGTAGCAAAAAGACCAAGAAGCATACACTTGGGGTTGACTGTGAGTTCAATATGGACCTAATGAGATTGTTTAGAAAGTAAGTTAGAGTGATTCAAAGGAGAAGGAAAAATCTTACATCCCACTCTTGAGGAGGTCCTCTTGGTGGAGAATACAACCTGATAAGTATAACCCACATATTTTTTAGATGTATTTTTTTTGCTTTGTCTTCCAATGAGGATGGACTAGGACTATGAGGATGTAAGATTCAAGGACAAGTTTGAGAAGTACAAAGGAGTGGTTATTGGCTAAGGGATAATTTATAAGTTGAGGGAATGAATGGTAGTGAGATCTTCTATCCTACTATATACCTTACATCTTTAGGATTTTTATTCATTATTGTTTGACCTTAGGGTTAAATGGTTATACGTGGAGACATTTTTTGTATGGGGATTTTGAGGAGAAAATATACATTACATAGACATAGCACTTTGTGGTGTAGTGTAAGGATATGGTTTACATGATAACTCTCTATGATATAAAAGTCACCCCGATATCAAAAATTTGATTCATAGGTAACTAGAGATGGGCTTTGTTAGAGATAAGTCAATGCATTGTGTTTGTTTCAAATATGTTGGTGATTATTTACTATTATTTCACTTTATTGTTTTTTAGTAACAAAAAGGATGTGGTTTGGGCTCTTAAATCTCAACTTTCTATCTAATATGAAGAACTTGGGGTTACTAAGTTTAATTTAGAGAAGGCAATCATGACAGATAGAGCGAACAAAAAAAAATTGGGCCAGTCAGGTGTTGAATGCACAAGACAATTGAGAGGGTGGGTGAATCAGTTGTATCAAAAATTTTAAACCCTCATAAACACATTCACATCCACATCAGTTCACTTAAACCCTTAATCTATTATGATGATCAAACATGAGAAGCAAATAACAAAAACTTAAACACATCAACACCATGCACAAGAGAACACTAGATTTTTACATGGAAAACCCTAAAAGGGAAAAACCACGGTGAGGATTAGCTAACAATATAAAGTAGTAGCAATACTAAATTACAAGAGGCTCACTACCCACAAAAAGAAAGGCTCACTGCAAAGGACTCACTGTCTAGAAGAAGAAGAAGAAAAAATAACAGGCTCACTACCAAGAGTGAACTAATATAATTGCATCTGACACATGCATGGGTTCAATTCCAATGAAGCACAACAAACATCACCTTCCCATTTATATTGAAAGATAGTAGACACCTTCTACTCACTGCATCCAGTAGTCTAACACATGAAAGTTCTTACTACCTTTTATCACACTTACATCACAAATGCCATATCCTAATTCAAGGTCGGCAATACAATCTTCAATCCTTGAAACAATCTCCAAGGTCCGCAAACACACAATGTTTGAATTAGGTCTGGACCTAAACATTCCATGGCACAAGGGAATGAAGTCAAACCACTCTATGCCTTAGTTTAGACCCAAATATATCCAAGCATGCTACACAACACTCACATAATCATCAAATCAACTCCACAAATAGCACAATCATTCTAGGTTGGCCAAATAGTGTAAACATAAGAAATTCTTGATCACACGCTTCCACAAACCAAACCATAACTTGCAGACCACACATAAAGCTTTAAAACAATCTAGAAACATCCATGAACAACTTGAAGTCACTTGAGAACCAACAAATTCAACCACAACAAATTTCACTTCAAGATAGTTCACAGACTGCTTACACACAACATTGTCGAACTCTGCTACATAAGAAAATTACTTTTCAGAGCACCAAATCACAAACCCTTTGGATTAAAGATAGATAAAGACCTTATGAACACTTATCTAGAACCACAACACCTAAAACCTTTCTACGGAGTAATGTGGAGTAAAATACTTTCTCCCAGACACACTGCAAACACTGCCAGACACTGTTCTCAAATTGGTGAACACAACTTTTATTATACAGCGTTTCAGAGCACCAAATTCTAGATTTAGCACCTTCAATCACTTCTCCACAACATATCCAAACCAAATACATAGATCTCTATAACATAAGATATGTGGAGAAAAAACTCAGACAATATTCTATAAGCCATGAGATTCTTCAACACACTATTTCCAGTATTAATCAAATTTTCTCAAAAACACTTGGAAACTTAGCAACAGGAACAATCTACTAATATCATCAACACCTCTACAAGGCATTCAGATCACTTTAACATAACAATGCAATCAAAAAACAACAACAACATCAGAAGACATAGTTGACACCAATGACAACACATACATTGACATCAATGACAACACCGATTAGCACATACTTGCAACAATCTCCCCCTTTGTCATTGATGGAAACATATGATGTGAAAAACCATCAAGACACAACTCTACACTAATCACACTCTCCCCCTTTCTTTTACACATCTTAATCTCTTTCTCTCCCTTTGTTTTTCACACAAACTCTCTCCCCCTTTGACATCAATGGCAAAGAGTGATACATATTTTTTAGGCTCTCTCCCCCTAAATATGATACTGCACATACTTGCATTATTCTTGATTGCTTTGAATACTCCCCTAAATGCAACAATCATCAACTCCACTACCTGCTCCCCTTGAGAGGTAGCCTCCATCATCAGTCCAGAAAAGAATGAATCTTGAATCACACTAGACCGATGCATCTCCTTATGCATCTAGTTCAAAGAAGGAGGGACAATAACCCCTAACTTATCCCAGAGATATTCAAATGTATCCTTAGGAAGAGCCTTAGTGGATATTTCAGCAACCTAATCCTTTATAGGCACATACTCAAGCTTCACTTCATTCTTTGCAACCTTCTCTCTCAGAAAGTGATGCCTAATAGAAATATGTTTTGTCCTTGAATGCATCACTGGATTCTTTGAAATGGTAATAGCACTTGTATTATCACATAAGATAGAGATAGGTTGATCATACACAACTTTGATATCCTTAAAGGTTTGTTTCATCCATAACATCTATGTGCAACATGATG